>JAQGBV010001586.1:0-14887 GCA_034698685.1 Isotomurus pseudopalustris
TATTTCGAGTTATGTACTCATAATCTTAATGTATATCATAAAACAGACAAAAATGAAATTAAGTTTAAGTTAAATCCCAACTCAAAACAAGAATTATTATTAACAAGAACTCTTCAAAGGGAATTAGTAAAACAATTTGACAGGTACAGGCCAGCATTTTCAAACTAACTGAAGTCTCACGTTGCCTCATGAAACGTGCTCTCTTACTCAATCACTAGAACAGAACAAGAAGTGTATTTTTATGTCAGTAGTAATCTTTTAGAGAAGGAGTTGGATTCCTTGTGAAAACTATTGTCACGCTATTAGTCTACAGAAATATATAACATGTTCATGAGCATTAGTACTTATTGCATACACGTGAAACTAAAAAGGTGTGTGGGGAAAACACCACAGACTATTATTCATTCGTAACCTTCGAATCCGTTCTGGCCATGCATGGATTCCATAAACTTGGGTCGGTTTTTTGCCAACACTCTCCCATCAGGAGCAGCAGCAAGTTCCAAGTTGACTGACAGACAAGGAGGAATAATTATAATTATAACTAGTAACATCCACCATTGTACAATGTTTGTATGCATCATATTAATGGGAGAGTTAAGAGGAGATTCAAATCAAAACAACATCAGCACCCATACAATTCTACCCTAATGCCAAAAATTGGCTGAGAGACATTACTACATGCTAAACACTACACTACTCCTCTGTCTGTCAGTCTCACTTTGCTCGCATTGCATTGCTGAAATACTGATTGCTGTCGATGGTGATGGAGAGTCGTCAACTTTGCATAAGCTCGCTAGTTTTGCAGTACATACGAATTCTCGGATTGAGAGGTGAATATTTAGTCTACTTGGTGTGCTATTCGAATCCTTTTCTTGTTGTTTTGGTGGGTCTGTGACCGATATTGAGTTCCAACAACTCCAAACCAAACGGTAAAGCAAGCGGTGTGTTAACTTTGTAATGTGATAAGTAGGAAACGTAAAGGTTACATGTGTATTGAATTTTGAATTATTTATACAATTGGTATATTGTTCTACTTTTTGTCCACAGAAGCAGAATACACGGGAAAGTGGAAGCATTCTACAAAGTTTATGTCAAGAGTTCTCCAAGAAATACGAAGTGTATTCATAAGGACACTAATAATTCAGAACATGTGAATAAATTACATATCAAATTGTGATTGCGACAATCTTGACTCTTGTCTATACGGAAGCTTATAATAACTCGAAGCTAGTTTTGGAGTGTTTGTGTTTTAATCCTGAAGTGAAGGGTGTTTGTGAATAAGTAAACGATCAAAATGGTGATCAAGGAGTCAGGCAAAGATGCAAATGCCAATAAGAAAGAGAAAGGAGTCAAAGGTGCCACAGTGGAAACTTCATCTCCAAAAAAGGAGTCTTCTAAGAAGTCCTCCACGGAAGAAACTGCAGGCAAATCCAAATGTATCTGCGAAATCTGCACTTGCGGGTACGTGAACATGAAATACTATTCAATGAAATCGCATGAAGCAAAGTAATCGTCGATAGACTGTAATAGTCTGCTAATGTCGAAGCTAAGGTGTAATTATCTTTTTCTTAAAAAGTCACAGAGGCTTTTTTTGCTTCTGGCATGTCTGCATGCAGATACGATGCAATCGCACGAAACTTTGCGGACAGAAATTATTTTAGTTATAAAAACAAATCTACCAAGCAAGCGCCACCAGAAGCGTCATATTTTGCGAGCTGTTCAAGTTGGCAGTTTTAATACATTTGTCCTTGGAAGCTGCAGTTTATATTAGCAGCAACTGTTCTCACATGAATTCTGTTTCAGTAGCTCATTCAGCGATTCAGCATATGATTTACTTTAGTTAGTTTTAATTTGGCGATTAATCTTCATCGTCTCAGGATAGGCTATTTAGGATTTAGGAGTGTCTTCGATTGAAATGAACTGTGTGGAAGTCTGTAAATATGCATGTCTAATGTGTAGTGTCATTTCTGGTTTTGATATCAAAGTCGAACACATCTTTTGGAGCCTCCAGTTCCAACTATGTATATCCATGTGTCAAACGAGATATGAATTCTTCGTTTTAATCAAGCGTACAAACTGAATTTACAATCTAATCTCCCAGTTGCTTGGCTTTGGCTATGCTTAGTTGGTTATCAATTAAACACAATGACACCAAATCCTAATTGTGTTCATTACACCGTGCTACAGATCCACCCTGTTAGGTTTGATCATTGTTTGTCTGATTGTATTTTGTCTATACAGATGTTTACATTCACGTAGTGATAGTGGTAGTAGATCATTGGACAGCATTCCATTGAACAATGACATCATAGCTTTTAAAGTTTTAGATTTGCAACAGATGCAAATAAAATGAACCGTAAGACAGGGCTGAACTGATTCATTTTAATACTTCTTAACCTTTGCAGAAGACATAGGACATAGTCATCTCATCTACCTCATTTCTCTGCACAAATACTTTCACAGGATTAACTTTGTCATAAACTTTTCATTCCAAATTCAGCATTTCCACTTGATTACGCGATACTCTCGGAATGGTCAGCATCATCTTGTGGAATGGGAACTTCGTAGAAAGACCATAAACGCTCACAGCACATGTCCTACATCCTATTTTTTCTGTTATGATTCAAATAAGTCTCCATACTGAATCATAATGAGGACTCGCGTCACTTACTTCCAAGATAGTAAAGTTCATCATGGTTGATACAAAGGCTTCTTTAAAGTTTAGTTACCACACAGCCAACAGCGTCACGTATGAATTAAATGAAGACAGATGAATTTGTCTTCATCATCTTATGGCATCGACCAACCGGCTGGGAATACTTATTATGGCCATGATTATGATGTTTGTGCTTCATTGCAACAGAAGATCCTTCGCAAATAATATGATCACAACTTGCAACATCCACCACATCTCCATGTACGGAGGATATTATTGTCCCTGCTGCCTACGCGATTCTGCTTCTTATGATTTTTGAAGCAACCTTGTTTTCAATCTTTCTCTGCCTCCAACTCTAATTAGTATTTATGTGCGAATGTACTGTCAATTAAGGTAGTTAGAAGTATCATAGACAAAGTCTTTCATGACGTGGCTGTCACTTTTAGTGTTGAGGATTGGCTTGTGAGTCATAACATGAGTCTCCTTAACTGCCAAATCTATAAATGCATCCCTAAATTCTGCATTTCCACAATTACTGCATTTTTCATCATCATTGAACTTGAACTGCTTAAAAGGCTACACTTCCAACTCAAATCTTTTGTTATGGGTAGAAATGTAAGGTGTAAACAATACAGCATGCGAATTAAATTGTGGTATTGTTGTTAAGTCCAGCGCAAAAATGGTGAGCATGAGGTTTACGTAATAGGCGATAGTAAAATCCGTGAGTAAAAAACAAGGTCAGCGGAAAGCAAACCAGCAGACTATGTCATTATTTCAATCTCACATGGCATTTAAACCAGGTGTAGTCTGTGAGGTAAGAATTCTATATGAGAATTTTCATAAACTTGACCAATACGCTATGCAGGCTATGCTGTATACGGTTGAGTTAAACTTAATCCTGCCAATTCCCCTCTACTGGTATTGTACACGCAATAATGAGATTGAATAATGCTAAACACACTCCCAGGAGAAGAGTTCTAGCCGCAGATTTGTCCTGAATTGCATTTGCCCAGTTGGCAGTCCCTAAATCTGGTCTGTTATGTACACCAATTTTTATTAAGCTGTAGTAATGCTTGATTTTGAGAAAACCATACAGAGAGTGCCAATAAGCTAAAATTATTAAACTGGCTACTCGTGCATTCCACAAAATGAGCTTCTGTGTTGATAGTTGATTGCTAAGATTGCTTCCTATTCAACGTGTGTACCGTAACCGTAGCATGCATGACGTAATCAATAATTTGCTACATATATCTTCAACACAGTACATAATTCAAAGCATAATAAAGCATAATAGCACCACGGCTCATGTGCAGAGTGATTGTTGAAGCAAGGGCATAAGTCCGAACAAACATGTAGTCATTTCCTAGAACTGATTTTATGCAGAGTACGCTTTAAATAAACTTACTTTAACTTAGCACCCTGGCACCATCGATTTCAACGATGAGATCATCACTTCTCTATTTGCAATTCATACACAATGTACAATTCTAGAATGCTAGAATATCTGAAGTATTTCGAGTATTTAATCACTTAACGATCTATGCAAGCGTTGCACTTGGCACTTCAATTTTTATTACCATATTGTGCAGTTTGTGCATCAGCTTTTTTAATATTAAATGTAGGCGTGTTAGCATGTTCATTGATTCCCAATCGAGTAAGAATATAATTGGATATTTTCGTAGTCACACAGTCCCATTATCATCACCCTTCACCCTGTCTTGATATTTCTTTCCTTGCGTCATTTCATAAATAAATTATAAAGCAATGAGTACAAAATGCCGGCTTGAGCTTGACCTCTCTGAGCTTGTTACTATCCTGTTTTGCGATAGGAATTTCGGCACTGGGATTACTTGTAGTGTGCATAATATGGTTACTTATGTAAGTGTCTGAATTGGAGATGATAAAAATGTAGAATAATAAATAGCAGACGTAATAAATGGAATAAGCCGGAGGGCTGCTTACATGTAGGCATTGTTAGGGTTCACGGCTTCACGGTAGAGTAAGAGTTAAGTGCGGCTTCTGATCCGACCTGTTAAGATTTACTATTCCTAATGAACCCATTTTAAAAAGTATAGTGCGATCTGCTTTGACTCCCCCCCCTTGTAATTCGTATTATTATAACAACTCGCGGATTCAACACAGAACAAGACAAAATACACAACCCTGAATTATAATAATTTTCTTCCTGATGTTGATTTTTGAAGGCAAGAGTCGCATAGTATCATGTTTTGCACCTCCATTATTCTGGTAGCATAAAAATGTTCTTTCAGATTGACAGTACAATACACAAAACAAAAATAGTTTAACGTGTTATTGGCACATTAGCTTACAAAAGGTTCCAAAGAGTTCTCATACTTTCCAAAGTAAAAGCATTCTCAATGAAAGGCACCCGTTACGAAAAGTATCAGACACTCCAAAGTACGAATTTGAGACAGGTCATTGCAGTTACTTAAAATATTGATTTGTGCAAGGGAGATTTATGTGGAGTGTCCATTTGAGTTACAAAACTCTCTTTTACAAATGGTGGTTTCCAGATTGCAAAGATAAGTCTAGCAACCTGCTGGTCAATCGATTTAGCAGGCTAAAAGTAAGCGGCCAGTCACGACATGGCATTAATGACGAATACACACAGCCAGCGAACGAGTAAAAGTATTCTATCAAGGGTGGAAATGCTGGACAGTGTAGAGAGAGAGACAATTGCATGAACTCTCCTTCTGCTAGTTTTGAGTTTACTGAGTTTACTGTATAAGTCGATCGCGTAGCGTTTGAAAAGTCTGCGAGCAACTGCAATTTCTATCAAAGAAGACATGAATTATGATTTTGGGGTTGCTTTTTTCCTTCCTACAAGTCATTATTGATTTCCATATGGAGCCCTAAGGAACAAAAACTCTGCAAAGTCTGGCATATTATAATGATGATGATGACTGGGAGTAATGGTGTGATGCATGGTGATTGCAATATTTGTACAACTTTAATGAATGTGTACTGCGTACCTTAGGCTTCGAACAAAGGTTACAACTTTCAAAAATTGATGCATACGGAGATATGGAAAGCGAGTGCAAAGAACTCACACTATACTCGCCTAGCCTTTCTTCTCGCCTGCTTAAGTCCATTTTAGGAAACGCTATAAATGAACGATATCTGCTTTTGTAGACACTAGACGCGAAGACTAACATACGAATAAATGTGTGTAGTTCTAATGTATGTCTATACTATGAGTTATCTTAAGCAATATCAAACTTAGGTCTTGAGGATGTGTCTAATTGGGATTGTTAAATGCTTTTTACTGTCTCAGATCATATCTGTTGTATACACAAGCAAGCACAATCGGAAAAAATCAGAAAATTAATTAAGTTGCTTGAATTTTATGGATGTTATTCAATCGTTTCAGAGGCCACCGGTGTCCCCATAATGACTTCAAAATCGATCACATCAAAGAGCACATTGTCTCGGGGTCCCACGAACATGCAGTTTCTACAACAGAAAGCAGAGAACAGTATAAGACTTATAGCCAGGTAAGGATGAGTTATTGTAATTGCTTGTCATTTTTATTAAAGTGGAAATGCCAAGTCAAACATGACTGACTGTGACCATACTTAGGCTGAGCGAGGATCCATTAAACGGGGACAAACCGCTTTGACACTTGAAGGAGAACCTGTAGACATGTCATCCACGTATTCCGAAGAATTCCAGAAACAACAAGCTGAACAAGCGAAACGGTATTTGACTAATTTCTATACTATAGAATTCATTTGAAATTCCTCCACAAGCGATTTCAATATGTGGGAATATTTTTATGGTTCAGTTTCAGACATGACGTGGACAACATGAACCTTATGTCCTCTGGAGATGTCTCAATGACATCGCTGGAAGCCGTGGGTGGAACCGGTCGTCACGTTGTGGGTGGGCAAACCATATCATCTTCTACTGCTTCGTCCTCGCAACAAGTTCAGCAATCCTCCTCGTCGATGATGATGTCCTCCAGTTCATCAAGTCAACAGGTGATGTCCTCGACCGGTAATCCTCAAGAGGTGACACCGTCTTACGGCCTTTATCCTCCGGGAATGGGGGGAGGTGGGGATCGTCAACGGTCACCAAGTCCAACTCGAGGAGCGAAGAAGCGTCTCCGAGGAGGGAAGATTGAGAATGTCCCTGATGAATATCTTTATCCAGAGGGAGTCAATGTTCATTCCACTTCAGAAAGTCTCTCCGAACTCCAGAAGAACATGCAAGCGGGAGGAAGCTCTACGCTGCAAGAACAGAAATTCTCATCTTCAAATCAACAACAAAGCCAGATGTCTCAGAGTAGCAGCTTCAGTTCAGAATCCGTCCAGAAGTCTCAACAGGTCTCTTCATCTTCAAATGTTTCCAGGAGTGTGGTGGAAAGTAGTAGCAGCACTTCCAAGAAAGAAGACAGCAGCAACGTCCAGAAGTCCAGTTCCATAAAATCTTCCGGGCAACAAGGCGACAAGTCATTGTTGGATGCGAAGAATGCGAACAGGCGAGTAATCCGAGCTCCGGGAACAACGAAACGGGTCCTGAAAGGTGGAAAGATGGAAACAGTCTTCGTAGAAGGAGAAATCTTAGGATATGAAGATGAGCTTGATCAGAGTTCGATTCTGAAATTATACCAACAATCACAGGACCAATCAGATTTACTCGCTAGGAAAGAAGTTGACGATGCCTTTCAAAAGTCAAATGTCCAAGCAACTTCACACTCTTCTAGCTTTGCTTCCGCTACGCAGTCGTCCACTACGGAAGTTGATGGGAAAGTGGAGAGCTCAAAGAGCTACAAGGAATTTGCAACTGATAGCAGAGGAGTGAGAGACGGAGATTCTGGAGAAATCGTCACTACTTCACGATCAGTAGCTGTGGAAGGAGACGGCCCTGCCAATGTTACAAACCAAGTTACGAAGCAAATTCTGCGAGGGGATAAAATCGAAACTATTTTGGATCAGAAGAATTCGCAGCAGTTGAGTTCCAGTTCGATTCAGAATCAGTCCGGTCGAAAAGTAATCCGAGCTCCAGGAACTACGAAGCGAGTTCTCCGAGGAGGAAAGATGGAGTCCGTCTTTGTAGAAGGAGACATCATCGGGTATGAAGATGAAATGACTGATAGGTCCTTAATGTCCCAGAACACTTTTGGAGACCGTAAAGATATTTCATCATCAAGTGCACTACAAATGACTTCCAGTCAGCAAGCTATGATGGACAGTTCCACCTCAAAGAGTTACTCGGAATCACAGAGAAGGAGTCAGACTCAAGGCCACGTCTTTGAGGATTCCGGTGAAGTCATCACGACCACAGAGACTTATGTGTATGAAGGAGACGGACCTCCAAAAGTCACCTCCCAAACATCGAGGAAAGTCCTTCCAGGAAGTCGCGTTGAGAAATACGAAACAAGCCAGGATGAAAGAAATGCCACCGACAAGTCCGTCTCATCCCAATCCCAAACTTTAAGATCGTCAAATGTGACTACAACTGATGGTACAGCGGGCACAGCCCCTCGAAAGGTTATTCGGGCCCCTGGAACTACAAAACGAGTTATTAAAGGGGGAAAAATGGAAACTGTGTTTGTTGAAGGCGAGGTAATCGGATATGAAGATGAAATGACTGATCGATCTTTATTATCACAGAGAACCTCTAAAGACCAAAAAGATATTTCGTCATTGACTGCATTGCAAACAAGTTCCACTCAGCAGTCTTCCTCGTCCAACAAAATGGAAAGTACGAGTTCACAAAGCTTCTCAGAGACCCAGCGACGGAGTCAAACTCAAGGTCAAGTCTTTGAGGATTCTGGTGAAGTCATCACGACCACAGAGACTTATGTGTATGAAGGAGACGGACCTCCAAAAGTCACCTCCCAAACATCGAGGAAAGTCCTTCCAGGAAGTCGCGTTGAGAAATACGAAACCAGCCGCGACGAAATAAATGCCACTGACAAGTCTGTCTCATCCCAATCCCAAACTTTAAGAACTTCAAATGTGACCACAACTGATGGGACATCGGACACAACAGCTAGAAAAGTAATCCGAGCACCAGGAACTACAAAGCGAGTTATCAAAGGAGGAAAAATGGAGTCCGTGTTCGTTGAAGGAGAGATAATTGGATATGAAGATGAAATGAGTGATCGTTCTTTATTGTCACAGAACACTTTAGGAGACGACCGTAAAGATATTTCATCATCAAGTGCACAACAAATGACTTCCAGTCAGCAAGCTATGATGGACAGTTCCACCTCAAAGAGTTACTCGGAATCACAGAGAAGGAGTCAGACTCAAGGCCACGTCTTTGAGGATTCCGGTGAAGTCATCACGACCACAGAGACTTATGTGTATGAAGGAGACGGACCTCCAAAAGTCACCTCCCAAACATCGAGGAAAGTCCTTCCAGGAAGTCGCGTTGAGAAATACGAAACAAGCCAGGATGAAAGAAATGCCACCGACAAGTCCGTCTCATCCCAGTCCCAAACTTTAAGAACTTCAAATGTGACCACAACTGATGGGACATCCGACACAACAGCTAGAAAAGTAGTCCGGGCCCCAGGAACTACAAAGCGAGTTATCAAAGGAGGAAAAATGGAATCAGTCTTTGTGCCAGGAGAAATCATCGGATACGAAGATGAACTTGGCTCAGCATTGGACCAAAGCTTAAGAGAGTCTACGTCCAAAGTCTCCACACAGATTCGAAAGAAAGATCATATGGCTTCATCCATCGATTTAACCAGCCATCTGAATCAGTCCGAGAAAACCAGTAAAACATTCACCACCTCCGAATTACAGAAAATGCAGCAACGACAAGGTCAGACTACACAGAAAGTCGGAGACATCATCGGAGATACTGGCGAGGTTGTGACTACAACCACTCGAACTTACGTGTATGAAGGAGACGGTCCACCACAAGTCACGAGTCGCACCACCAAACAAGTAATCAGAGGAGATAAAACCGAAACGATTTCAGATGAGAGAAGCACCTCCGCTATGGACACTTCTGAGATTTCACAATCCACAATTGGAACCACCATAAAAGAAATCACAGCAGGTTCTCCTTTGGCTGCTTCGACTCCAGCTAGAAAAGTAGTCCGAGCTCCAGGAACTACGAAGAGAGTTCTCCGAGGAGGAAAGATGGAAAGTGTTTTCGTGGAAGGTGAAATCATCGGCTATGAGGATGAGATGAATGCCAGAGATCTTAAGTCATTGACTGAGAGAGTCTCAAAAACTTCCACAGATCAAATGGCTTCGTCAATCGACTTGACTAAACACTTGAGCCAAACAGAGAAGACCAAAAAGACCACAGAATACGAAGGAAGGACTGCTGGAAAGAAATCCCCGAAAGACGGAGATCAGGGGCAACTGAAGACTACGACAACTCGCAAAACCACTTACGAGAGTGAACTTCCTCCCGCAGTTGACAATGGAACAACCAGGAAGATAATTCGTGGAGGAAAGACAATTTATATCACAGAAGTCGTGGATGTGACAGACACTCAAAGTTCCCTCACACGACAGACGGACGATACTTCCACGTCCAAGACAACTCGTCGTGACGAGAAGTCTTTAAAAGACTCGAAGACTCTGACCTCTGAGTCCACATCTCTCGTCCAATCTTCCACTCAGGATATTAATGAATCCACTTCTTCAACTACCACAGAAATCGTGAGACATGAAGCAGACAAAAGAGTGAGGAATGAATTCCGTGGATCCAAACTGGAAACGATGAGTGAAGGGCAAACCCACAACTTTGGGGACGTGCAGGGACTCACTGTCGTGACCCACTCCAAGTCTTCCATGGAGCAAACTGAAGACCAACGCTTGGCTCAGGCTCAGTTGGAATCATTGACCAAGTCCAAGACAGTTTATGGAGTGAATATCGAGGAATCCTTGAAGACTGCAAGACTGAAGGAAATCCAAGAAAGAGAGATTTCCAGAGGAATCGTCCGTTTGAGCGAGAAAGGCTTAGAAACCACTGAGAATGTTGAAAAATCCATCACAGAAATTAAGACAGCCAAAGTCTCGTCCAATATTGAAATTGATGAGCGCGTGGAATCCAAAACTCTGTCTACTGACACTCAAACCTTCCTTTACGAAGAGATGACTGACGCTCAGCTTATTGCTCAGAGGAATCAATTAATGACAACTCAACGGGTCACTGGTAAAGCGATGATTGAAGATGTCTACGGCGTAGCATCGTCGTTTGAAAGTAGAGATCAACACGACAAGACTACACGAGCTGTGGAAGATGAACGAATCACTTCTACAACTTATTTGGAACAAGTTGAAGGTCCGAAAGACAAGGATGTCATTGATACAACTTACATCGTGTATCCTCGACCAACTCCAATTCGCCACCAGGATAACTTGAGACCTGAAGGTGCTACGACCTACTTGAGTACCAACCGCAGTGACTACGATGAAAAGACTTCTACAGTTTCGAAAGGAGTAAGACGCAACACTTGGACGAAGGTGGAAGGAGATATGTACACTGAAACAACGTCTCAAGGGGAATTCAAAGAGTTTCCATTGGCAAGACCGGAAGTCAAAAAGTACCAAGACAATTTAAAACCCGAAGGCCAATTTTACGGCAAAGAAAACGAACCAGCTCCGAAAGGAGAACGACGGGAGCAGATTCGATATCCTGACTCCATCAAACTCGAAGGGGACTTTTATGATAAGCCAAGGGTAGGAGCTCCTCTGAAGGGAGAGCGTGCAGACATCAAGAAGCCTGTGGACAACCTCCGACCTGAAGGAGAGTTTTACAAGGAGCCCAAGGAACAACTACAGCCTGGAGAGAGAGCCAAGCCCATCCGACATGGAGACAATCTTTTCCCAGAAGGGAAGTTTTACGAGAAGCCCAAAGACGGAGTTCCGATGAAAGGAGACCGAGCTGAAGTGAAGAAGCCGGTGGACAATCTTCGACCTGAGGGAGACTTCTATCAAAAGCCGAAGGAAGACTTGACTCCTGGGGAACGAAGAAAACCAATCAGACAAGGCGATAACCTCCGTCCAGAAGGAGAATTTTATCAGCGTCCGGAACACGGCGCTCCACTTAAGGGAGACAGAGCTGATATCAAGAAACCTGTGGATAACCTTCGACCTGAAGGTGAGTTCTACCAGAAGCCAAAAGAAGATTTAACTCCTGGGGAAAGAAGACAGCCAATCAGGCAAGGTGACAACCTCAGACCTGAAGGAGAATTCTACCAGCGTCCTGAATTTGGAGCTCCTCTTAAGGGTGACAGAGCAGATATTAAGAAACCAGTTGATAACCTCCGACCAGAAGGAGATTTCTATCAGAAACCGAAGGAGCAGCTGTCCCCAGGAGAGAGAGCCAAACCGATAAGACACGGAGATAATCTTCACCCTGAAGGTAACAACAAAACAACTTCAAAACTTCCATCTTCTGTCAGTTCTGTCACTACTTCTGTACAGGGTGTCACATTTCGAATTGAACATTATTCCAATCGTACAAATGAGTTGTGTAAGTTGTGTTGTGTTGTGTGTGGTGTTGTGAATTGAGACCTTACTGGAACTGGAATACAGAGCACCTAACACAGTTTTGTGGCTCTTGAGACATTTTGCCATTGAAGCAACACACTCACAGGCACTCACAGCAGTCACAGCACAGTTACATTTATAAACGTTTGTTGTTATTTCGTGCAGGTGAATTTTACCAACGGCCCAAGGAAGTATTGTCGCCAGGCGAGAGGGCAAAACCAATTCGACAAGACGATAACTTGAAACCTGAAGGAGAGTTCTACCAAAGACCTGAACGAGGAGCGCCGCTTAAGGGAGACAGAGCCGACATAAAGAAACCGGTTGACAACCTCCGTCCAGAAGGTCAGCGATTATTGGTTTTAATTTTTCTTACTGACTCTTGTCTATAACCGTTGGAATCGAATGATGGAAACTTGTATATTTGCATTCCAACGCAGGTGAGTTCTATCAGAAGCCAAAGGAGCAAATGCAGCCAGGAGAGCGAGCAAAGCCAATTCGACAGGATGACAACCTTCGGCCTGAAGGTGAATTCTATCAGAAGCCAAAGGAAGACTTGACTCCCGGAGAACGAAGAAAACCAATCAGACAAGACGACAATCTCCGTCCAGAAGGAGAGTTTTACCAGCGGCCTGAACATGGAGCTCCACTGAAAGGAGACAGGGCTGACATAAAGAAGCCGGTGGATAACCTTCGACCCGAGGGAGAATTCTATCAGAAGCCCAAGGAAGACTTGAGTCCTGGGGAACGCAGGCAGCCAATCCGGCAGGGTGACAATCTCCGACCTGAAGGAGAATTCTATCAGAAGCCTAAAGAAGCTTTAACCCCCGGGGAACGAAGGCAGCCAATTAGACAAGACGATAACCTCCGACCTGAGGGAGAATTTTATCAGCGACCAGAGCATGGCGCACCACTAAAAGGCGATCGAGCTGACATCAAGAAACCGGTCGACAATCTACGACCTGAAGGCGAGTTCTATCAGAAGCCCAAAGAAGATTTATCGCCCGGTGAGAGACGGCAACCAATCAGGCAGGGCGACAACCTCCGACCTGAGGGAGAATTCTACCAACGACCTGAGGTTGGGGCTCCTCTAAAGGGCGACCGAGCTGATATCAAAAAGCCTGTCGATAATCTTCGTCCTGAAGGCGAGTTCTATCAGAAGCCCAAAGAAGATTTAACACCTGGGGAACGACGGCAGCCGATTAGGCAGGGTGACAATCTTCGACCTGAAGGTGAATTCTATCAGAAACCTAAAGAAGACTTGACTCCCGGAGAACGAAGAAAGCCAATCAGGCAAGACGATAACCTCCGACCTGAAGGTGAATTCTACCAGCGCCCTGAGGTTGGAGCTCCACTTAAGGGTGACCGAGCTGATATTAAGAAACCTGTTGATAACCTCCGACCTGAGGGAGACTTCTATCAAAAGCCTAAAGAAGACATGACTCCTGGGGAACGAAGAAAACCAATCAGACAAGACGACAACCTCCGCCCAGAGGGAGAATTTTACCAGCGTCCGGAGCATGGAGCGCCTTTGCGAGGTGATCGGGCGGACATAAAGAAGCCTGTCGACAATCTTCGTCCTGAAGGCGAATTCTATCAAAAGCCCAAGGAAGATTTAACTCCTGGGGAAAGAAGGCAGCCGATTAGGCAGGGTGACAATCTCCGACCTGAAGGTGAATTCTATCAGAAACCTAAAGAAGACTTGACTCCCGGAGAACGAAGGAAGCCGATCAGACAGGATGACAACCTTCGACCTGAGGGAGAATTCTATCAGCGGCCTGAGGTTGGAGCGCCTCTTAAGGGAGACAGAGCCGATATAAAAAAGCCTGTCGACAATCTTCGCCCTGAAGGTGAATTCTATCAGAAGCCGAAGGAGGACTTGACACCAGGAGAAAGAAGAAAGCCAATTCGACAAGACGATAACCTTCGTCCAGAGGGAGAATTTTACCAACGACCCGAGCACGGCGCACCTTTGCGAGGTGACAGGGCGGACATCAAGAAGCCTGTCGACAATCTTCGTCCTGAAGGCGAATTTTATCAGAAGCCCAAAGAGGACCTCACTCCCGGGGAACGAAGGCAGCCGATCAGACAGGGTGACAACCTCAAACCCGAAGGTGAATTCTACCAGCGGCCGAAAGAACAACTCACCCCTGGTGAAAGAGCAAAACCAATTCGACAAGGCGACAATTTGTTCCCTGAGGGAGAGTTCTACCAAAGGCCTAAGGAACAATCAACTCCTGGGGAACGAAGACAGCCAATTAGACAGGATGACAACCTTAAACCTGAAGGAGAATTCTACCAAAGACCTGAACATGGAGCGCCACTCAAGGGTGACAGGGCTGATATTAAGAAACCTGTCGACAATTTGCGACCTGAGGGAGAATTCTATCAGAAGCCAAAGGAAGATTTGACTCCCGGTGAGCGAAGGAAGCCTATCAGACAAGACGACAACTTGAAACCAGAAGGAGAGTTCTATCAGAAACCAAAGGAAGATTTGACTCCTGGTGAACGAAGAAAGCCAATAAGACAGGACGACAATCTCCGTCCAGAAGGAGAATTTTACCAGCGACCGGAGCATGGCGCACCACTGAAAGGCGATCGAGCTGACATCAAGAAACCAGTTGACAACCTCAGACCTGAAGGAGAATTCTATCAAAAGCCTAAGGAAGATTTGACTCCCGGGGAACGAAGAAAACCGATCCGCCAGGATGACAACCTCCGACCTGAGGGAGAATTCTATCAG
>JAQGBV010001587.1:0-14886 GCA_034698685.1 Isotomurus pseudopalustris
AGGAGTCGCATATGACCCCCACTGCGTCAAGAATGTTTACTACGGTTGCTAAGATTTAGGGTCCATGGAGCCTTAAACCACTATTGCTTCAATCGCAATTCGTCTTGGGTCATCTCAATGATATGTTGGGAGCTAAAAAATACACCAAGATATACTCTTCGTGATCAGCAGAAGGACGGACGAAACATTAAGTGTAAGTGTGGATTTGGTCGATTGTGGGGTTTCTCTGTCATCGGAGTTTGGACAGTGTCTTCTGGAGTGTCTGGAGTATCCAGATGATATTCGTTTTGCAGTTCAGCTGATTGTCACTGGTTTGAGTCATTAACAGAGGAGCAAGTGTAGAAAGTGAGCTAATGAGGGTGGAATAGCTAATAGTTGGGGTTAATTGCCTGCTGCGCACGGAACTTCTAGCTGTGCACAGAAAAATTGCAATTGATATTCGATAGTGATTAGGGTTTGTACATGAGATTTATTACTTTTGGGATTTATTTGGAGCTTAGGAGGGATGGGAGGGACGTAGATTATTATCTAGTACTAGTAATCTTCCGGATTTAAACGACGGGCGTGACCTTTAACTTTGGGGTGTATTTTTGGTTGCAGAAATTCACTGTGTGGGTGGTGAACGTGAGGAAAACGACCGATCAGCAGAGAATCAATCCTATTTGACGTGAAGTAATTAAACATTTTAGGGACTACTATGGGTATCTTTGGTACTTCATCTCCTTTTGATCAAATAGTAGGTGAGTACCAATAACTTGATGAACGGTATTCCTTGGAAGTTACGCCCTCGAATGTGTATTACAGTACTCTAGTCTAGCATACTAAATGGATTTCAGAAAAGGCAACTTTAGAGACAAACACTAAGGAAGACTGGGCTGTAATATTGGACATTTGTGACAGAGTGGGAACGTCATCGAGTGCACCGAAGGAATGTTTAAGGTCTATTGTTAGACGGCTAAATCATCAAGATCCACACGTAGTCATCCAAGCTATCACGGTAAGCTGGTTCAATCGTACAGCTAGCTAGACCATCATTATAAACATTGACTGTGTTATTAATGTGTTTTAATTGAAATGGATTAGTTGTTGGACGCGTGTGTCAGTAATTGTGGGCTGCCTTTTCACTTGGAAATCGCTTCACGGGAATTTGAACAAGAATTTCACAAGTTGCTTCACAGGACTTCGGAAAAAACAGTTCGTGATAAACTTCTTTCGTGTCTTCAGAAGTGGGCCGAAAACGAATTTAAAACCGATGCACAGCTTCATTTGATTCCGTCTGTATATAACAAATTAAAATCCAGTGGTATCGAATTCCCTTCGAGTAGTCCTAGTAAAGTAAGGGCTTAAGAAATATCTTTACTTTCTTTCTTAGATGCTGATATTGTTTTGTATTTATTTTTAGTCAAAAAAATCCGGAAGCCATAAAAGTAGAGACATGCCTTCTTCCTCTGCAGCCCCGTCGGTAGCTGCACATCAAGAAGATGCAGATTTAGCCAAAGGTATGTGGACACTTTGTCTGGTATCTGAGCTGTACTGAATGGTGTAAATTATCATGGGTAAGATTAGAGTATTGGAGTTTAAACTGTTTGCAAAAATCTTTTGTTTCAGCGATTGAATTATCCCTTAAAGAAGCTCAAACTGGTCCGCAAAGTAAAAGTTTGTATCCTCAGGCCAATTTAAGCGGAGCAAGTGCAACGGGAGCTGTCCACGAAGAAAAGGAATCTAGAAAAGTCAGAGCTCTTTACGACTTCGAAGCAGCAGAAGAAAATGAATTGACTTTTTATTCTGGCGAGATAGGTAAGTTCTCTTGGAACCAATTGAAGTACAGCGTAACGTTACGGATCATACTCATTTTAAATTACAATGTTGAGTGTGTTTTTTCTATTTCAGTTTTTGTAACTGATGATACTGACCCTAATTGGTGGCAGGGAAATAACCAACGAGGAAGTGGACTGTTTCCTGCAAATTTTGTTACAGCAGATTTGAGTGTTGAACCTGCCAGTAAGAGCATAATAATGAACGTGAATGTAGCTTGCAACTGTAATAATATAACCATGTATTTAACTGACACTTGTATTCATTAAGAACTAGAGTCTTCTAAAAAGACTGTTCAATTCTCAGAAGATGTTGAGGTGCAGTCTATAGAGACAGAGCCAGAAGTTGTAGAAATCGATGAAACTAAGATTGATAGGTAAGCCTATAAGACAAAGCGTTGCATTAATGTATGGTATGAATATCTGCTAACTTCTTTAACTCCTTGTTGGTTGGCTGTAGGGTTCTTCATATGTTGCACGAAGCGGATCCTACGGGAGAGATCCAAGATCCCTCAGAGTTGGGTGGTCTAGAAGGTATTGGCGCTGTTTTGATTTTGTTCAGCATAAGAGTTCGTAACTAATATGGTTGATATTTCAGAGCAAGTAAATCAGATGGGGCCGTTAATTGATCAAGAACTTGAAAAAATTGATAGAAGACATGCCCAGTTAACAAGGCTTGGAGGAGAGCTAGTTGAAGCATTAAATATGTATCATAATTTAATGAGAGAACCAGTTGGAATGAGTCAGCCAGGCATGCCTTACATGAAGATGGGCGGATTACCACCAGCAACAACTTCAATGCCCCATTTTCCACAAGGAGCTAATCCAGCCCAGTTTGCGGGTTACCCAAGCTATGATCCAAACAGTTTACCTTACAATAGTCCTGTAATGAGACCTCCACATTCCGCTCCCCCTTCGACTGTAGGATATTCAAGTCCTTATCAGGCTCCGCAGACGAATGGATTATCACAGCCACACCAGCAAGGAATGAATGGAGGCTCACAAGGGCCTCCAGTCAGCATTCCTAGTAGTCAATCTGTGCAGATGTCTCAACAACAGGGCGCTCAGATGCCACAGGGGCCCCAAGGAGGACCACATCTCCAAATGAGCATGAATGCTCCAAATATGAATGTTCCTCATGGACAAGTCCAGTATCCTCCACAGCAAGCTTTGATGATGCATCAAGGGCAACAAGGTGGTGGACATTCCTCACAGCCTTCAGCTATAAATTCTATTTCTCAGTCACCGTCGCCAATGAACATGCCACCGCATATGGCGATGGCACCTGGGTAAGTACCTACAGAAAGCCATTTGGGAGCTTCTGTACGTTTAAATTATAAAACTTGAATGTGTAATTTGTAGGGGACAACTTCCACAGCAGTTTGGACCAGGCCAACCGTATCCGCAGTCGCAAGCTTCTGCTAATGCGCCATGATTTTCGAAAAATTTGCATGTTTAACAGAACAGAGCCACCTAATAGAAATTAGAAGCATAATTTTGAATGATATATTAACTATGTACTATTTAACTCTTAAAATCGAAAAAATACTATGAACTGTTACACAAAGAACAGACGAATGAATATCATTTAAGTCTCACGTAAACCTTAGATGATGGGAAGTAAGTTTTGAATACTTTTAATATTCTTTCTAGTTTACTTATGGGTGGTTTGTGTTCTTCACGTTTTAGCTTGACAGACCGGTAGTTTCTGAATGGGTTGCTGTAGACGATGACAAAACTAGAGTTCGATGGAAGGTCGTCTATATAGTTTGAGTTTTAAAGAGATGTTTGAGAAGCAGGGCTTGAGTGCAATTAGTTTAGTTGGTCTTGACTTTCTATTTTACTATTTTGGAATTCGAAACATAAGTCTGAAAAGCTAGTTAAATGTTGGATTTATCTGTCTTCGGCTGCGTGCTCACATATTTGGAACGCCATATGTACCTCATTAATCAATCTTCAGTTTTACTCGTCATGAATCTATGAAATGGCTATCTACAATATACAAATATTCTGGAAAGCATTTTAATCGGTGCTTTTGCCTGATTTGATAAGTTATTTGTACCGGAATACTATGTCTAATAAAAACAAGTGGTTGTGTGAAAATACATTACGAAATATCAACGTCCGCCCTAGAAGTGTCATACATTTAATTTGGAATTTGGATAGCACGAACACTCATCGACAATAATCCAATTCTTTTCGCTTCATTGACCACCTTTTTAGAAATAATGAATAATGCATGGCCTAGTAGTAGTATGCAACTTTGTTTATTTTTACTCTTGTAAGGCTGAAATTCTTGCATGCTTCTCTCCAGTGAACGCAAGTTACGGATTGTGCTGTCTGCTAAATTCACGATCGTTGTTTTGTTTATGGATATAATGTATATTCTTCTATAATAGGTGTGATTTTATTTCGGTCTGTGGCTTTTTGTCTGATATGAATGATTGCAATGTGCCAGTCACAGCAAAACATATCAGATTACTCAATTCAACGTATGATGCACAACGTACCTATTGTCTCCAACAATCTAACTCCAGCCATGATAAAGTCTGGTATAATGAATGATGATAAGCTGCGAGCAGATGTTATTTTAATGTCTTGTCGAGGTTCATCTCTTCATAAGCTTACGAGCTTAACCTGCCCAAACCAGTATTATACACTAAATTAACTCGTGTCATTTCTTCAGATCATCTTTACCACAAAATCTTCACGACTTCAATCACATAAGTAATCATTTATTTATTTCTCGTGATTTCTAGTGAAAGTAGGGCAAAATGTAAAACACTGCTGTATCATTATTCCTACTTACTACCAGCAGCCAAGCATCAATTAAGTCAAGATTATTGTATGTACACCTTTGGCGAAGCAACAGATCACCAGTCCACAGTAATAACAATCGCAATGTTGGCTTGTACTAACGATAGAAGTCTCACTTCCTGTACACACAATAGAAACAGCTCAATAATATTAAAGCTAGTAAGCAAGTTCCTCAGAGGTAAATTATGCGTGCAGAATGTTGCACATATCACTTTGCAAATCAGATAGATGAATGTACCCTTATTGCCTTGTGGGAAATAAGTTCTTGAGACATCAACCCAAATCTCCCAATATACTTTCTCCTCCACAATTTTGTTCCTGACAAAACTCCCATCTCTCTCGATTGCTGGAGGTATATCCACCTAGCAAAAATACACCTTCCCAAGTAGGTATTCTGATTGAAAACACTTTTACTTCATATTTATTTGTAAAAGAAAGATTACAAGTAAGAGGGAAAAAAGCGTGGAGAGCAGGTCACACACTTCTTCTTATTGATAGACACTATACAAGAGTAGTAACTAGCAGCAAGCAACTTCAAGCAAGTGGTATATTAGCTAAAAATGTCCTTGTGTATAGAAAGAACGAGAGCATTGTGAAGGGTGAGGATAAGCTGGTAAACTGTAATTATTTTCCTTTAATCAAAGGTTCAAAGTTCTATTTGTTCTTCCCAGGAAGTAAAAACATGTCTACAACTATACATTCTTAATTATTTATTGTCTACCCTTGATTTTTATGAGTTGCTTTTTAATTAAACTTGCCATTCAAACGGGTCATTTCTCTTAGAAAATGTTTCAAGTTGATTTATTTAACTTTTGAATAGACACTTGCACATACTGCAAACTGCAAGTGCAGCTGACTATGTCAAGTTGAAGGTTTATACTGTAAGTAGTATCGTAGTAAGTGATTATAGTGATTAATAATTATACTGAATATTTCCAGCTGTTGAGCTAATTAACGAAACATCCAGTAGAATGGAGCATTGCTACAAGTGATCCTTTAGAGATGAAGTAATCTACATCTGGGGCCGATTATCTACACTGCCAATGTGGGATAGCTACTTAGCTACTTGAGATATGTCAATCATCTACTGCTTAATTAACCTGCCGTGAAGATTTCAAAACTAAGAAGACTGTCATAACTTCTGGATTTGCTTGGATTGGAGTATACACAGAATTTTCAAAGATGTCTCGAATTCCATATGAACAGTGAGTTAATGATTGCTGTTTTTATTACAAAAAATATTTGTACACGGCACGTGGGCGCTATAATGCATAATATGTACTGTGCTCATTAATGACACATGGCCTACGGCAGAGTTAAGTTTCTGGATTATTAACTAATTTGGTCTCGATCAGGAGAATAAGTGATTTCGAGTTACACTCTTTACTTTACACTTCACTCAATCTTACAGAAAATGAGTTGCTTGAAAGCAACATGAACCTTAAAATAAAGTAATTATGCAATTGAATTCTTCTCTCACAATGTTATATAAGCGACTTCTTCTACTAATCTGATAGGATTTAAGGTTGTTAACTTTGTGCGCACGTTCTTTGTCAACGTGATCAGTTCGTAAACTGAATCAGTGTTACTTTTTGTGGAGATCCGAGTGCAAAGCTGAGTAAACATGTGGAGGTAGGATCAACTTAACCTATCATCCTTAAATAAGGTTGCTTGAATATTAAATATTAAGAAGATTAGTTGGGGCGGTATTCTTCCCTGAGTTCCATTCCACACATATCACAGGAATAAATCAGACCTCCGTCATGACGTATTTTACTAATAAATGCCCTCGTGGAGTCTATTGACATAAGAAAGACTCATGAAGAATGTTCCATGCATGATTGCTTTTATAGAGAAATTTACATTGAAGATATCCCAATTTCCCAATCACCTCCTCTCCTGTCGGTCCCACTGGTGACTGGCTTATCTGCCAGGATGTCAGAAGTTGTTGGATATCCCTACACGGCTGGGTTCCAATGGTGTTAAAAGTCTTTCATATGTCCTGCATGGTCAATTAGCTTCTTATCCATGTTGCACATAGCATATCCCTCGTACACACTCCCCGATAAGTGAAGAGGAAATTACACGGTTCGAAAAAAATCGCGGAAAGTGTGTGCAAAAAGCATGTTAGCTGCGAAACAGTTCTGCTGACTGACAGTTGGAGAGTTAATTTATTACAGAGAGTTATTGTCTCCAGATCTCTGCCAATTAACTCGTAGAGAATAACAGGACACATTTCTGTTAAAACTCCGTTAGTTTGTATTGTTTTATCAGAAAATACTACACTACCTCCTCCAAATTCAGAAAGAAGTTCCTTAGAAGAGTTCCTTAAAGTTTTGACTTTTTAACATTTAGACATGCCCATCAATTAAAGTCTGAAAAGGGAGACGCTTTTCTGTGGATTGATCAGTTCAACTTACCATGAATTGGGGTAGTGTAGTATCTATTAAGTGCGAGAAATTGTAACGAAGAGAATATTGACTGCTCTTATATTCTAAAAGATCTCTGTAGTCTGACCAGTAGCAGTGGTGACCGTGCTAATTGCTGCCAAATTAAATTGTTGTTTTAAAATATATGCGGAGTACTGCAAAGCATATGGAACTGGAGAGTTAGCAGGTTTTTCTTAAAGAAATTACTACCATCGATAATCACGCGTTCATTATCACAGGAAACTTGGAAGAGATGGATGAAAGACGTCCGCTGTAAGATTTCACACATGTATTTTTATGTTTACGTGTTGAAAGAATAGGCAGTCAAAATACAACCATAATTAGCTCAACATAATTATTCCTTTCATTTAATCACCTCTCATGTTTGAACCAGCTCCGCCCGTCAACAAATATTTCAATTAGTTCTGGTTGTGTGTAGCAGTGATACTTCCAACTTTAAGCTTCCATATTCCACTGTAAATACAGAACCTTTTATTTTGGAAATGTTATAGCCAACTTGTGTGTTTCAATAAGTGTTTACACACGAACTGGTTTAATAGAAACAATGGTTCCAAACCCAGAGCATCATTCTTGTTCGAAGAAAAACTTTCATGGGTATGTACGTGGGAAAGCTCATAAATGTCTCGTGCCATGCAAATTAAATTGGGATTTGGTGAACTTACTGAATAAACTCTGTAAAGGTTCTCAAATTCTCCCACGAGATATTGTTTGAGTTGGTAGAAATAATCGTATTAAATAGTAGCTGAGAAATCGCACTTGCAAGGTCAAGTAGTTTGATATTCATGATCAAGTAAAAGTTACACGTATTTAGATCTCTACTTAAACTTTTCCTATTTGAACGATGATGAGGGTAAACTAAAAACACTTTTAATAGACTTTAGACTTGAAGTTCGACTGACGTTTTTTAATCGATTCATTTATTGCAAACAGTACATGGAACATTTTATTTTTTTGTCAGAAAGAGTGATGAATCATAATCTAACTTTAATGATATAACTGACAGCACGCAAACTAATAAAATTAAGTGTCACTCGTTTTATTGAGAATAACTGTATTAATCTATCGTGTGATTTGTTTCAGACTTAACGACACAGCACCCTCCAACAATGCGAGGATGTACACAGGTAACGGAGAAATTCCAGTGCCAATAGTAGTAAATGCCAATGGATGCAACTGCTCGAACCACGCCTTTTCAAATGGATGTGGAAATTGCAGAGTTCCCAATAATCCAAACGCCTTGTCCATAGTAATTCAAGGTAGTAAATCTCCAGCTTTTATCCTCATGAACTTTAATCTTAAAACTGAAATTAATGTGGCGACGGACATTTCGACAGACTCGGGAGAACACTGCCACGATAATGAGCAGCAGTTCCAGACGGACAAAGTAGCCAGAAGAAAGCTGTGGATAGCTAGTTTCTTATGTGTAGTTTTCATGATTGGAGAGGCAGTGGGTAATAAGCACAAGCAATCAAATCTAATAATCTGAAGTTTAATGATGACCTGCAAGAAAGTTTTTTGCGTGACTTGCAGGAGGAATCTTAGCCGGAAGCTTGGCTGTTGCAACAGACGCTGCCCACTTACTTACGGATTTCGCTGGTTTCATGATCTCCCTTTTTGCACTTTACATGTCAGAGCGTCCAGCCACCAAAAGACTAAGCTACGGCTACCACAGAGCAGGTAAATTTCGATCGACCAGCTTTTGAACACTCATTATTGGGAGCAAACACTCGACTTTATGCACAAAAGACACTTCACACTTTATTTGAGCTTCCATGCAGAAACTTCTTCCAATAAGATTACTCTGTGTAGACACGTACTCTTTTGTCTTTGTCGTTCACGGAATGTCTATTGTGTGGAGGGTGCGAGAGAGTTTGCTTTCACAAGAAAGTTTTGTTTCAAGGAAAGTCTGCCACATCTAATTATTGTGAGCTGTTTGTCCCTAAGAAGAATGAATTTATGTTTTTGCAGAAGTAATAGGGGCTCTGACATCCGTCTTGTTAATTTGGGTCGTGACGGGCATCCTTGTCTACTTGGCAGTTCAACGTGTAGTCATGCAAGAATTCGAAATTGATGCTCCCATCATGCTCATCACGTCCGGCATCGGCCTCGTAGTCAACATTATGTAAGTTAACTATTAATGCACTCTCCTTCCAAGTTCATCTCCAACTTCCCAACAAACTTTCACTTTCTTTTCTCTGATGATTACTATACGAAACTTCATGTTTTTGTGACATAAATGACTTCAACTTCACTGACTTCAAATTCGATTAGCATTCATTATGACTCAAAGTCTCAGGTTATTATCGCTAATAAGGTTTATCCCTCACGCTCGTTTTTATGGAAAACTTTCCCTTCCAACTTTAGAAGATCCTTAATTAGTGGGTATAATGTTCTTATATTCAATTTCTCAGAATGGGATGTACGTTGCATCAACATGGACACTCTCATGGGGGTGGTGGTGGACATGGGCATAGCCATGGGCCCAGCAAGCCATCCAACTCCAGAGCAAACATAGCATTTCGGTCTTCCGTGGAAGATCTTGAGACAACTGGGAATGAAAGCAGCAGCGAAGAGTCGTCGTCCTCTAATGCTCAGGCTCATCCCAAGCAGAATATAAATGTCCGAGCTGCTTACATTCACGTGATTGGAGATTTCCTCCAGAGTGTTGGAGTTTTTGCAGCCGCACTTGTTATCTACTTTGAGGTGAGTGGAATGAAAGAAATACTTTCACCTGATATCCTTCAGCAAGCTTTTTGTAACGAAAAACTCCTTTGAATCGAACAGCCTAAGTGGGTGATTGTTGATCCGATATGCACCTTCTTGTTTTCCATCCTCGTCGTCGGAACAACTTTCGCTATTATTAAGGACACTCTAGTGGTCCTCATGGAAGGTAAGGACCGTTCTTGTAACAAAGAAATTAGCTCTGAAGAAAGAAGAGAACCATTTGAGAATTCTAAATGAATGTAAATTACAGGTGCTCCTAAGGGAGTAGATTTTAACGAAGTAAAAGCCACTCTTCTCACAGTGAAAGGTGTACACAAGGTACACAATCTCAGGATATGGTCTTTGTCTATGGACAAAATTGCTATGTCGGCTCATTTGGCTGTTGGTAAGGATTTAATTTCATCCAAGCTGCTTGTTATGTTATTAGAGTGATGAGTCTTAATGGCATCCTCAAGATTAATCATTGCTGACTACTTTTTCAGAGCCAGGAACGAGCACAACCAACAGCATCCTAAGAAAGTCATCTCGTCTTGTTAAGTCCAAGTACGGCTTCTGTGAAGTGACAATTCAAATCGAAGACTTCAACGAAAGCATGCAAGATTGCAGGAAGTGTCAAGAGCTGAACAACTGAATGAAGACGAGTCTTCCGTTGTAAACAAAATAAGGATCCTCAAAACACGTGCCTCTACTTCAACCAGAATTCGAAACTTCCGATCTTAAGACGTATCACTGAGGGTATATCCACTTGCACTTGAAGAGGGTGAAAGTCTTTCCTCCCCAGTAGGAATTAAGTAGGTCTATATACTGACCACCAGCATCATCATCTCCAA
Organism: Isotomurus pseudopalustris; assembly: GCA_034698685.1. Classification (NCBI taxonomy): domain Eukaryota; kingdom Metazoa; phylum Arthropoda; class Collembola; order Entomobryomorpha; family Isotomidae; genus Isotomurus; species Isotomurus pseudopalustris. The sequence continues at coordinate 10,636 of JAQGBV010001587.1, forward strand.
GTTTATTATTTATAGAATGAACCGTGTACGTGTAGGCGAAGTGCTTCGTCTTAGCACAGAATCTGCACTGGAGATTACCTTAGCATAATTTTGTTAATTGAGACGTCTATATATATCAGTAGCAATATGTATGACTGTGTTTTTATGAATGTTAAGTACAAGTGAGTGAGGACAAGCCGCTCAAGAAAGAGTTACACAACCCAAGTCGCTTAACACGCAAGCAGGTGTGAAGGACATTCCACGGTGTATATCTGTGATTTTTATTAGTCATATCAATCCAATAATAGTTATTGTTTAAGTGTACAAATAAGGACAGAAGAAGAAGGCGAGAGCATTTATCAGTTTCCATTCCAAGGAGTTTCCGTCTTTCTTGCGTAAATGTGTACTACCCGCAGTCCTTCTCGGGATATTATGATATACACCGAAATAAGAGAGAAAGCAGCTTCCTACGAGTTAGCTTGTAAAACCTACTTGAAAGAATAATCCAAATAAAACATGTATAATTTATTATTCTAATCCCCAGATTTATAAAAACTTTATTCTGTTCCTCACAAACTACCGCAACAATACGAAGCAAGTGAACAATAGAGAATATAAAAGAATGGGAATGAGGTAAAGGGAAAAGTCTTCGAGGCATAAGAAGATATATCCTAAGCTGTTTTAATATTGTTTTTGCCTTCTCGGAAAGGAGCTTATTGCGACTGAAGTCAAAGTAGCCAAGAAGGGAACCAAATAGCCTCTGCAAGTTTGCACCATTTTTATGAAACCAAAGAGATTTTTCAGCTTGAGGAATTCCAAACGACTTCCTCCCATCATCAAAGACTCATTTCATAACGAGAAGAGACCTGAAAGAGTAACTCGTTCTCCTGGCTGCTTCTAATAGGAAGAATTGTGTTGGTGGTGCAAAAAGTTTCTCCGAATGAATTCACGAAGACGTATGTTAATGGAATGAAAGCGATTCCGCATTGCTCTCGGGGCATTTCTCCTTCAGAATGACTGACTACAACATTGCGTTTCACTGGAGATGACAGCGTTTGGCTTAATTTTGTATGAAGCTCTCTCCCTCTCATGAATTGTGCAGAAGCCAAGAGGAGGACGACATGGAGATGTTAATAAAAGTAGATGTGTATTGGCAAAAATGGGGGGTATTATCACATATTCAGCGGGTGCCCATAATTAGGGGAGGGAGAGAGAGAGCCGAATTTGCATGGTTATGGAGAGCCGTCGTTCCATTTGTATCGAGGATTGCGGAAGAAGACTATCATCCGAATTTTAGCATGGATAGTGTGTAGAGGAATGCAAGTGAGTGGCACAGAGATAAATTTGCATAGAATGGACGAGTGGTCTCTATGAAAGAAGGAAGGAAGGAGAGAAAGGACAAGAGAAGTCTCATTAATCCAGCGTTAGGCAGGAAGATAAAGTCTGATTCGTAATAATGGTGGTCGTAGAGGATTTTCTGGGAGAAGAATGAATTGTTAAGGAGGAGGATTAAAAGGAGCTACTAACACAGAAGAAGATGAGTGGACCAAGTGACTACACACAGGGAAAGAAGAACTTTTCCTCTAATGAAATGAAATGAAATTCTCGATTTCTCCTTCCAGAGGTTCAGATCGGCGTTCACGGAATAGCGAGAGTTGCAACAAAAGCCACACCACCGACAGCTTTCAGAGTTTCCTCTTCTCGAAGGATTCTTCAGTCTTCATGTAATTTTCATTTGAGGGCGGGGAAGAAATAATATGTTGTACGTAGTTGTGAGGTACTTCTTCACTTTTTAAGAAACACCTATATGAGAGAAAGTATGTTAGATGTAGAGTATTTCATACCAGACAGGAATTTAGAGAACTTGAGGTTCGTAAATCAGAGGAGGTTGAACTTGTAGGCAACCTGGCAGGTGAATGTAGACAGTGGAGATTCTTTCTAAGCAACCTTACATGTAATACGAAGAAAGTGTACGTTAGTAGTTAGCATCGCAATTTCCCCAGGCTTTCGACTTTCTCGTATTCCATTTCTCCTTCTGGAAGAGTTAAAAGTCGATACCAAGTACCAACTACTGACTTAGTAGTCCGTAGGAAGGAGCATTGTGGGTGGAAAAATGATGAAGATTACACAAGTAACGACTTTATATAGCGAAGAATTAAGGAAATCTTTTCTTTGTCAAAGTTTAAGTTGCTGGGCTTTGTATGAAGTGTGTCGCTCGGCTGCTGGAAGTTTGCTTTTCGGAGGTTAACACGTAAATGAGACTTTACTGCTTCAGCTGCCATTTACACAAGTTTTTAACTGTCAACTACTTACCCATATGAATAGAAGGGCTTTTAAAGTGTTCAGCTGTCCTTTTAAAAGATTTTGTGATTTAACATGCCAGGAATGAATTGGAATGAAATGCTTGTAGATCTAAAAGTGTAGATTTTCTTAGCACAAGGGAAAGCAGTGGAATTGCTTACCTTCACAATACATTACCATTAAGGGACTTCTATGCTTTCTCTAAAATATAAATGAAGCAATTATGGGGAAAGAAGGTACATAGTAGTATTACTTAAATATAAAAGACGTCAGCCAAGAGCTTGGCGTCATCGTCATCAATCAAGACATTAATTAGCACACACACATTCCACGCACAATCCACGTGAAGGAGAGAGAGAGAGAGAGTTGGAGGAAAGTTCGATGGAGAGATTAATCGCACGCAATGCGTAATCGAACGCATCTATTTATAAACGAGTGTTCACACTGCGTGTCCCAGTCAAAGCTTTGGTGTGTTTGTCTTGGTCTTCAAGTTAACTTTTGCTCTCCTATTTTTAGTTTAAGCCATTTTCCATTCATTGACCTTTGAAGGAGTGACCAGTTGCTTTCCCCGTGATCTTTAGATTAAGATTTCCTATTTTTAAAGCGTATCCTGTTCTTCAAGAAGTTACCAAACTTTCCATGCTTCCATGAACTCCTTCATTGGACGTATATTTCTTGTAGCTGACAGAATCATGCGACCACTTATAAATGTCATGTCGATACATTTGATGATGACAGACATACAGGACTTTTATGGAAGTAAAACTCGTAAAACTTTCCGGTTATTTGAAAGAGAAATACTAGTCGACACGACTGAATGTCTAGATTGTAGATAGATAAATCTCCCTTGCACGTCGATGAAATGTCTTTCCCAATATTGACTGACCAAAGATTAGAAATGGTGTATGTAGCGTCTAGTTTTCATACTTGTATAAACGGTAGATAGAAGTCTATTTTCCAATATTTGCTTTCCCCAGTCTGCATGACTGGTCTCCTCTATTATAGTAGCTCCGTACTATCCATATATAGTCAGCTATTTCGAAACATAGTTAGATTAGCCTTGGCACACATGTTTAAGTGTTTTTCACATGCTCGCCCAATAATTTACTGGCTTTTTAAACACAGCGTATATACACACAGTCTTGTACATAATTTAGATGGACAGGGCAGCAATAGAAAGCACATGAGGTGACCAATCGCGTAAAATGTGTGTAGTGGCTTTTACTCAAGTTGTCATCATCATCACTCTCGCCCCTCTCCATCCTTTGACCACTGAACACTGAACAAAAGAGATGATGAAGTAGCCCGGACGAAGGCTTAGAGGGTCTCCGGGTCTCGTGCAAAAGGGAAGTGTTGTTTGAGGAAGAATTACAGCAAAAATGGTAAAATAGGTCAAAAGATACAAGAGGAGAAGACACACATAAAAAGCCATTGGTTTATGGTGCACTAAGGAAAAGAGTAGAGAGAGAGAGAGAGTGTGTGTAGGATTGACGTCAGCTTTGGGCCGCGTTCCCATGGGAACTCCGCAACTGGCACTCTCTCGCTCTCTCTGGCCTCTCTGGGGTCTGAGAGTACTTTTAAGACCGCACCGCATTCATTCACACACGCCCCTCATTCCACCACAAGACGAAGAAGGCCCTTCGAGGAAACCCCCACCACCAACAACATCAACCAACAACCAACCTTCGACATCAGAAGAATGCCTTTGAAGATTCAGCAGCAGCAGCAAGAACCGCATCATCCGCGTGATGACTATGACAGACGTTTCCCCGAAAGAATGAAAGCTGCTGTGGGAATTGTTCATGCATTCCTGACTACAACGGAAATCTTCATTCCATTTCTCTATTTATACCACGGCATTCTATTAATAGAGGTTTTTATGACTAGTCATTTGTAGGAACGATTTCCGGTGAATCAGATCGAGTGAAAGGGGAGAAAGCTACTCCTGGGCTTTGTGTCTTAACACACAAG
>JAQGBV010001588.1:0-14883 GCA_034698685.1 Isotomurus pseudopalustris
TCCTCCATTCATTCAAATAATGAAATGTAATGTGTGCAGGAGTGTGTGAAGCGGCGTGCGGTGGATTCGGTGCTGGCGGTGCGCGACGTGTCGCCGGAGGAGGCGCGTGAGGCGGTGGAGAAGGTTTTTGGGAAGTGCTACGGGGACCTGGAGCCGGTGGGGCGGAGGATCCGGAGGAACTCGGACGACATTCGGAAGGCGTACGGAGAGCGGACGGCCATGGGATACATCTGATCATCATCACCACCACCACCGTCTCTATCTTATTCTTATTCTTATTCTTATTCTTCGTCTTATTCTTATTCTTCGTCCTCCTGTGAATGAATGAATAAAGGAGGAGTAGTCGAAGAAGTTATCTCCGAGATGATTAAAAGCGATAAGACATTCTCCACCACATTCTCCTTTCTCATTCACCTCATTTCCCATCCACCATCATCCACCATCATTTACTCAGAGAGAGAGAGCGACGTCGTTGCAAATGATGGACCGTGTGCGCACTAAACTCCAGAACCTCTCCACGGCCGACGCCGCCCTCCCTCCCCCCGTCCGCTTCGAGCTGATGGACGAGGCGCCCGACGACCTCGGCGCCCGCAAGGCGCTTCAGGACGAAAAGTACTTCGAACGCAGACGGAGGAACAACTTGGCTGCCAAGAAGTCGCGCGACTTGCGGAAGGTGCGCGAGGACCAGGTGAGTTAATAATATTAACAATGCGGAAAGGTGAGTGGTGGTGGTGGTTGAGGAGGAGTGGGAGTAAAGGGGGTGTGGTTGTTGTTGCAGATGGCGTTGCGGGTGGCGGTGTTGGAGGGGGAGAACGCGGTGCTGGTGTCGCAGGTGGCGATGTTGCGTGAGGAGGCTGGCGTCCTGGGACTCTACTTCCTCGCGAGGAGGACGTCGACGTCGACGACAAACTCCTCCTCTTCTTCTTAATAATAAGCGAGAGTAGTGGGCGCAATAAAAAAGTGTTGGAGTGATTGTCATCGGAAGCGTGTCTTTTTTAACGTGTTTCTTAAGTGTTTTTTAATCCGGGTTGAGTTTGTTCGGCGGAGGGAGTAAAAAACGAGGGACGACGGAGACGAGAGTGCCAGTCTCCACTCACACTCACTCCCACGCACACATCCTCACTCACTCACTCACTTTATTATTACTCTCTCTCTCATCGCATTGACTCAGGTTGCCCCTCCCTCGTCCGCACAGCCACCCCCACTCCCATTCATAATAAGTCCCCCATCATAAGTAGCATCGGAATGGAGGAGGAGGGCTCCCCTGAGGAGCAGCCGTGCGTGGAGGCCGCCGGTGTGGCGAGGTTTCTAGACCGCAACCCGGCCTTCCTCAGCGACTACTTACTGCAGCAGCAGCAGCAGGAGGAGGAGGAGGAGGAAGAGGAGAAGAAGGAGCTGAGAAGGAGGACGGAGGAGGTGAAGGAGCCTCCGTCTGGAGGAGGAGGAGGGAGGAGAGAGGCTCCACCAGGGAGGAGTGGAGGAGGAGGAGGAGGAGAGCAACAGGGTGAGTGAGTGTTGATGAATAATGAATGAATGAATGAGGAGAGGAGTGTTCATTATTAATTCAGACATTTCACAGAGTGTCGTGTTGTGCGTGACGAGATGGCGAATCGATAACATCAACTCACTCTCTCATTCTCTCACTCCCCCAGGTCAACGCGCTGCCCGCAGGTCGGACTTCGCTAGGGTCAAAAGTCGATCCGTGTTCCACCGAGACCACCCCCCCAGTCCCCCCACCCCCCACAGGAGGTCCAGTCTCAAGGATATGCGCAAGTTCACCTCCCTCCCTCCCTCCGCCATCAACAGCCTCTCCTTCCTCATCCAGTCAAAGGTCAGTAGGTCACCTTCAGTAGGTCACGTCCCCATCTTAATTTCTTTGTGGGGATGACAGGTGAAGTTACCGCGCTACGCCTCCAAGGAGCTGGAGATGAAGAGAGCGCTGAGACGCACCGACGACCGCGCCTTCTTCCTCGACATCGTGAAGGACATCGCGAATGACCTTGACCTCCGGAGCCTCACGAAGAAGGTCACCGACAACCTGGAGATCCTCCTGGAGGCGGAGGGAGCCTCCCTCTTCCTCGTGGAGGGACCTCGGGGCAAACAGACTCTCGTCTCTAAGGTACGAAGAAGGGGGGCAGGGGGTGTGGCTTGGCGTTTGGAGTGACGTGGGTGGGTCTCCGCAGGTGTTCGACATGTCGCCTGGGACGAACATCACTGCAGTGGAGGTCCCGTGGGGGAAGGGCATTCTGGGCTGGGTGGCGCAGACTGGAGAAACCATCAACGTTGTCAGAGCACATGAGGTCAGTGGGGGAGAGGAGGAGGAGGAAGGTGGGGGGGAGGGGCTGGTTGTGATTTTGTGTGTGGACGCAGGACCCTCGGTACCGCGAGGGGGTGGATCGGGGGACGGAGTGTCTCCTCTGCATGGCGGTGAGGACTGCGGGGGGCGAGGAGGTAGTGGGAGTGGCGCAGGTCGCCAAGAAGAAGCGCTTCTCGTCGGAGGATGAGAAGGTAGTGTTCACAATTGAGTGGGGTGTGTGGGGGAGGAGTAATTGAGGTTGTGTGGGTGTGGCAGTTGCTGGAGACGTACCTGCAGTTCGTGGGGATCGCACTGACTAATGCGGAGATTATGGAGGTCACTCGGAGGGAGTACGAGAGGAACAGGGTAAGGGGGGATGAGGAGGAGGAAGGGGGAGGAGTTTTAAGTGGGTGTGTCTCTCATCAGAGTTTGTTGGAGGTGGTTCACGATTTGTTTGAGGAGCAGACGTCGTTGGAGCAGGTGATTTCGAAGATTATGCTGCGCGCGCAGCGGCTCCTCAAGTGCGAGCGCGCGGCGGTTCTGCTGCTGGACAACCCGCCGTCGCCCAACTCGAAGAGCCTCGTTTTCTCCAAACTGTTTGAGTTGACGTCGACGTCGCTGAACGGAGGGAGTCCTTCGGAGGAACCGGCGCCCACGTGAGCCTAACAAAGAAGAAAGAAAGAGTTGTGATTGGGTGTGTAGGGGGGGGGAGGAGCTTAAGTAATAAAGGGGGTTGTGGGTGTGGTTGTTGCAGCGGAGGGACGTTGCAGTTGTCGTGTTCGGTGTTGAAGTTGGCGGAGGAGGTTGCGATGGGAGGGGAGCGGGTGAACAGGTCGCCGGAGTCTCTCCTCGCGATGCCCATCAGAAACAGACACGCCGACATCATCGGTACGTGCAAACTATGCAGCCATCAATAAGCTAAGCCTCCTCCCCCTTCCTTCCTTCCTGTGCTAATGGGTGTGGTGTGCGTGTGTGTGGGTGTGACTGCAGGGGTGGGGACGGTCGTGAACAAGACGAATCAGCTTCCGTTTGACGAGCAGGACGAGGAGCTCTTTGAGGTGAGTGTTGACCTCCTTTCGTGACCTTGTGGGGGAGTGGTGAGTGATGATGGGGGTGGTTCGATTTCGCGGCAGGCGTTCACCATTTTCTGTGGCCTGGGGATCAACAATACGCTGACGTACGCAGAGCTCGAGATGGCCATCGCCAGACAGAAGGTCGCCATCGAGGTGAGTCTGAGGAGGTCACCGCAGTGGGTGTGGTCTCATCTGAGTGTGTGTGTGTGTGAGCAGGTGATGTCGTACCACGCAGCAGCGTCGTCGAAGGAGGTCCAGCCTTTCCTCGTGAGTATATAGGTGGGGGTAGAGGAGGAGGATGGGGAGGAGCTGAGTAATGAGGAGGTGGTTGTGGGTGTGGTTGTAGCGGAGGGAGGTGCCGGGGGTGGAGGAGTGGAGGCTGGGGTCGCTGAGCTTCGATGACTTTTCGTTGGGGGCGGAGGAGATGGTGTTGGGTTCGCTGCGGATGTTTCTGGACTTGGGGCTCGTGGCTCGCTTCCACATCGACTACCGCGTGAGTTAAGCGTCTCACCTAACCTCACCTCACCTTCCTCACTCACTCACGACGCTTACAGACGCTGATTCGGTGGCTGCTGACGGTGGAGCGCAACTACCGCGACGTCCCCTACCACAACTGGCGACACGCCTTCAACGTCGCCCAGGTCATGTTCGCCATCCTCAAGGTCACCTACACTCCTCCCCTTTCTTCTTCTTGTCTCCCTTTCTTTCTTTGTTGAGTGTGTGTGGGTGGGTGTGGTTGCAGGTGATGGAGAGGGTGTTTGGGGAGGAGGAGGTCCTGGGGATGTTTGTGGCCTGTCTCTGTCACGACCTCGACCACCGCGGAACCAACAACTCCTTCCAGGCTAAGTCTGTCTGTCTCACGCTCCCCCACTACAGCGCTCCTTGTTAACAAGGCCACGTTTGTTTTGCAGGACGGGGTCTCCACTTGCGCTGCTGTACGGGACACAGAACACCATGGAGCACCACCACTTCAACCACGCCCTCATGATCATCAACAGCGAGGTGAGCCACGCCCCCCAAATAACCCCCATCATCCCACTCTGACCTCTGACCTCCCTATCCCTCTCTCTCTCTCTGTGTGTGTAGGGTCACAACATTTTGGGGGGCCTGGAGGGGGCGGAGGAGTACGGGCGCGTGATTGAGATTCTGAAGCAGTCGATCCTCGCCACCGACCTCACCATCCACTTCCAGTTAGACACACCCACCATTCCCCATTCCCCCACATGAATTAATTAATGAGCGTTGTGCGTGTCGTAGGCGGAGGAAGTTGTTTTTCGAGTGGGTGCGGCGGGGGGAGGGTTGGGGGGACGAGGGGCGGAGGGAGGTCCTTCGCTCCATGCTCATGACCGCCTCTGACTTGGCAGCATCCACCAAAGCCTGGGGCGTCCAGAGACGCGTCGCCGAGTTGGTCACTGCCGAGTTCTTTGCTCAGGTGAGGATGACGCCTTCTAACTAATATAATAATGAGTCAACTGGTGAGTGGGTGTGGTGAGTGAGGGGGTGTGTTTTGGGGGGCAGGGGGACCAGGAGCGGGTGCAGCTGCAGGTCACGCCGCCCGTGTCGATGGATCGGGATCGCGTGGACGAGTTGCCGGCGCTGCAGATGACGTGGATTCGGGACGTCTGCCTCCCACTCTACGAGGTCTGTGAGGAATGCGGGTGACGTGATTGTGGGTGGAAGTGTGAAGGGGGTGTGGTTTGTGTTTTAGGCGCTGAGTGAGATGAACGGGGGGTTTGGGGGGATGGCTGAGGGGGCGAGGGAGAACATGAGGGGGTGGGAGGAGCTCATTCCCCCCTCAGACGCACAACCCCCCCTCTGGTGAAAATTCAAATTGCGAAATTCACGGAATTATACTCAACTCACAAATGTACTCTCTCTCTCAAACAATAAAAGTTTATTCGGGTGAAGTTTGGAGTCTAGCGAAGTCGCCGCACAATTCCGACTCGTCTGCGGAAGACCGAGTGACCTGAGTAGCCCCCTCCCCCCGGGGGGAAGGAGGACAGGTCATTCGCCCCCCCATTGCGACCAGCGTCCACGATTATCGCGTCGTTCACGAACTGTTCGTTGGAGTCGAGGGAGATGACCGGAGCTAAGGGAACTCCGTAAATCGGTCGCGGCGTTTCGGCCTCAGCGTATCCTCCGGGGGAAATCGGTCCTCGGGGATTTTCGGGGTATCCTCCTGGGGAGTGGTGGGTGGTGCTCTGGAGAGGGCGGAATGCGGTGGGTGGGGTTGAGTAGACGTTGAAGAAGGGGGCGGCTGGGGGTGAGTGGTGGGGGGGTTGGGGAGGAGGATGAGGTTCCGTTTGAGTGAAGTAAGTCGACAGCACTGCCTTCTGGAAGTCTGGAGAGGAGTTGAACTCTGGGCGGGGGGTTTCCTGTGGGGTTTGCTGGGGGGCTTGTTGGGAGTATGGGTGGGGGGTTTGTCGGAAGGGAGAAGGAGGGGGAGGAGGAGGAGGGGGAGGAGGGTAGGAGGGGGTGAGTTGGAGTCGCTTCTGTTGTCGTTCGTGTTGGTCGATGATTTGGTGGACTGTGTCGAGGAGCCGTTCGTCGACGATGTTTCCGTTGAGGCCCTCGAGGTCGTCGGAGGAGGAGGAGGACGGGGGGAGGAGTCGCTCGTCCGAGTAGCCCTGAAGGAGAAGTTTCCTCTGAGTTAGAGAGGAGGTGAAAGAGGGGATGAAAGGGGGGGGGAGGGGTTTTTACCTGTTGTCGCCCTGTGGGTGCGTCTTCCGTTCGGAGGGACTGTTGGTCGTCAGCCCAGCGCCCTTCTCCTCCGTTGGAGTGGAGAGGCCTCCGTTGGTTTTGGGTGGGAGGGGCGTATCCGCCGTCGTTATTCTCGAGTCGTTGTTGCCACGTCTCCTCTTGGAGAGGCCTTACCTCGAACCCCCACTGCGGCCGCCCTCCTCCCACTCGCCCCTGCGGCTCCTGCTGTTCGTATTGCCGTTCCTCTTGGAACTGCGGCTGCTCTTGGAAATACTGTGGCTGCTGTTGTTGGAACTGCCGTTGCTCTTGGAACTGCGGCTGCTGTTGTTGGAACTGCCGTGCTTCCTGGAACTGCGGCTGCTGGAACAGGGGTTGTTGAGGTGGGAGTGGTCGTTGTTGTTGTTGGGGAGGGAGGTAGAGCTCCTGCGTGTCTTCTGGGGGAGGTCGTTGTGGGAGGAACTCGCGTCTCTCTCCTTCCCGTTGAGCGTGGAGCGGCTGCTGGAGGGAGGCCTCTTGGAACTGTCCGTTGTAGCCTCGAGGGACTTCTTCTTGAGGTCGCTGTGGGGGTGGCTGCTGGAAGGGGGGTTGGGTGGGAGGGGGGATGTTCTGGGGGAACTGTGGAGGGCCGTACTGCTGAAAGAGTCGTTCAGGGGTGAAGTGAGAAACTTCCTCCTCCTCTTCCCTCGGAGGCTGCTGCTGAGGAGGACGACTTCCAGTGGCCGCCCCTCCCTCCTCCTCTCGTGGAAGCTGCAGGGGGTTCGTCTGTGGGGGGTTCGTCTGTGGGGGAGGGGGGTGCGGGTTGCGGGGGACGTCCGGGGGGAGGTAACTCTGCTGCAAACACTCACCACCATCAACTCATCCTCTCGATCATCTCACACACCTCCGTCCGAGTCAACTCACCTCTCTCCTCTCCTCCTTCTCCGCCTTCCTCGTCTTCGGCTCCCTCGGGGGGACGTAGGCGAGGTCAGCGGGGGTCTCCTCCGTCGTCTCCTCTTCCTTCTCCGTGGCGTCGGGGGGTGTGACGGGGTACGCCTCCGAAGTTCCTTCCTGGCTGTCGTCGAATGGAGTGGGTGTGGTGGGGGACTCGTAGAGGGATTTGGGGAGTGCGTAGAGGGATTTAGGGGGTTGTGCGGAGGAGTGGAGGAGTAGGGGGAGGAGTAAGAGGAGTAGGGGGAGGAGTTGGTGGTGGTGGGGGGTGGTGTTGGGTGGTGGTGGGAGCATGTTGGTGGTGGTGGTGTTGGTGGAGAGGCTGCGGCGGAGTGAGTGAGGAGTGAGTGGCGAGTGGGGCTCTTTTATACGCGTCAGTGGCGGCCGGAGGTCCCTCGTCGCTGACAAATGGGAGTTTAATCCGTCCGTCCGGCCGGCCACCTTCACCACTCACTCACTCACTCACTCACTCACTCAATTTGGATGGATGGACGAAGACGATGATGCTCCTCAGGACGACGAAGATGACTACGGAGAAGATGAGGGAGAGGGAGAAGGGGAGTGAGGGGGGAGGAGGGGGGTTGGGTGGTGTCAAAGGGCAGGAGGAGGGGGGGGGGTGTGATGCAACGAGGAGGTGCGGGTGATTGACGTGGCGATCTTTCTTGTGATCAAATAAACAAAGGCCATTTATGGCGCGTGAGTGATTGACACTTCATCCTCTGCTACTCTACTTAAATATTTATTGAATATCCATTCACTCTTCTTCAATAATTAACTCCTCAGCCTCCGCCAGCCTCCTTCGGCCGAACTAAACAAAACACACACACATTAAAACATCTTCATTAGGTACACTCACCAGTGGGGGGAGGGGGGGGGGCAGGGGGAGGAGGAAGGGGTGTGACTTACTGGAGCAGTCGCCGGGGTGGAAGGAGATGTCGTCGATGGCGAATCCTCCGTTGTTCGCCTGTCCCTCCAAAATGAGTCTCAGTGCACTCGACCCGTCCAACGCCACCTGCGCTGGTCGCCACTCCGGCCGAACGGTGTCCAAACTCGCTGCCGTCAACTTCCACACCTGCACACACAACCACACCCACACACGTGTTAACCACGCCCACATACACACACACCCTCTTCTCTTTACCTGAGTGGCTGAGTCGTCAGCAGAAGCGTCTTCTCCGTTGCCATCTGAGACGAGGACGCGCAGTTGCGTCGTGTCTCCTGCTCCGAATCCAGCGTACCTGGGGGAGGAGTCAAGCAGAGTGAGTAAGTAAGGAGGAAGGGGAGGAGTCGGAGGGGGTGGCTCACCAGAAGGAGAAGCAGATTCGATCGCCTGTGGCTGGAATGGAGGAGATGATTTTGACCGGGGCACTCTGAGAATTCTGGCTGAATATGTCGAAGTAGGCGTATCCAACTAAGAGAGAAGAGTAGAAGGGATGAGTGGGTGGGGGTGGGGGTGGGGGGAGGAGAGGGAGGAGGAGGAGGTTGAGGTTAAGGTTACCTGGAGCTCCGAATGTTTTGTCGGGGAGGTTGGCAGGTCGCTGTGTGATGGTGGCGAGTTTCCATGCGAGGCGCGGGTCTCCTCCGGAGGGGAGTCTCCACAGACACATGTCCTTCTCGAACGAACACTCCCCCTCGTTCACATACGAACTCATCGGCATCGCTGCAACAAACCAAAGGTCAGCGGAGGAGGAGGAGGAGGAGGAGGAGGGTTTATTTTTACGAACTTGTGCAGTCTCCCTCGAAGAAGGCGACGTCGTCGATGGCGACGAATCCGTTGGCGCGCGAGGATCCGGAGACGCCTTCGAAGATGACGTGGAAGGGTTCCGTCTGCATGAGGTGCGACTGCGCGTAGCGCCACACGGGCGCCTGTTGGTTGTAGAGCCGCCACACGGGCTTCACCACCGGAGGATGGTGACTCCCGATGTCGTTGTTCGAGAGCGCGTGGGGCGCCACCCGCGTGTACACCTTCAGTCCTCCCAAACTTGGACCGCTGGCGTCGATGAAAGGCTCGTACATGTAGTACCTGCAACCACACCCACCGCGTCAGCCCCCACTACCCCACCCACAGCTTAAAGACAGGTTAGTTTTGGTCGTGTGATGATCTCACCAGAAGGAAAGGCACTTTGGTTTGGAGGATCCGTTGACGACGGGGGACATCATCCATGCTCGGTCCCCTGCGCGCTGCACACTCACCCCACTCAGCGTCATGAAGTTCCCTGCAACGACAGTTTAATAAGATGGAGTCAAAGGGGGAGGGAGGGGGAGGGGGTGTTACCTGTGGGGGAGCCGAGGGTGTGGTCGGGGATGGGAGTGCGGGCGTTGGAGCCGAGTCGTCGTTCCCAGTCCATTTCATCGGAGCGGGCGGCGGGGCCGACGTTGGCCCATCCGCACTCGTCGATTTCGAAAGTGCAGTCGCCGGAGAGCGGGGCTGCGGTTTGTGGGGCGCCTAAAAAAGAAGGGAGGGAGGACAATGGGCGATGGATGAATGGGAGTTGATTGGGAGATGGGGGGGGAGATAAGACGTACTTGGACAGGCCCCCGGGGCGAAGGAAATGTCGTCGATGGCGATGTCACCCAAGTTGTTCCGACCCACTTCTCCCTCAAACACTATCTGCAGTATCCGTAATTAAGAAATTAAGTCTCAGGGGGTGTGGCTTAGGGGGGGAGTGAGGGGGGTGAGGTACCTTGAAGGAGGTGAATGAGGAGATGGGGACTTGGCCTTGGTACCAAGCGTTGCCGGCCTCCCCGGAGAGCGACCAGATGAGAATGTCCTGGCGTCCCTCGACGTCGTGCATCAGCACCCGCAGCGTCCCGATTCCGTTTCCGTACATGTGCGTCCAGAAGCGCATGCACAGCGGCTCATCCGCCTCTAAAGGTCGCGAGGAGGAAGAGGAAGAAAAGCGGAGGTCATTGAAGGTCACTCGGAGGAGGAGGAGATGAGTCATTGCGAGGAGTCGTGAGGTTGAGGAGTGCGGACAACAATTGTGTCAGAGTGACACAATTGCGACAATTGCGACAATTAGGACAATTAGGACAATTGTCACACACACACACACACACACGACGGCCTCAAAAGGAAAAAAGCCACACATACACACACACACACACACACACATAAACACTCGATGAGACTCAAGTGAACACACACACACACACACACACACAGAGAAGAGAGATGGGAGAGATGAGGTTTGGTGAATTGGGGCGATGAGAAATCGATGAGAGGGCAACGACCTCGGCCATCGACTTATTCGACTTGTTCGACTTATTCGACTCACTTGTGGACGAAAACTCCCGCGACGACAGCCGCGCCTTGTCGCCCGCCCTCCGAGGAAACTCCGACTTTATGAACGCGTAGCCCCCGCTGTTCCCTCCGTGGGTGTAACTCGCACGGTCCATCACAGGCCCTGTCGACGGATTCTGACTCCCGCGCCCCTACAGACCACAAAACACCACTCATTCGGATGTGGGAAGGAGGAGCTGAGGGGGGGGGGGGGGACTCACGAGGGTCCAGTCGAAGTCGTCGTCCTGTTCGTTGGTCCAGTCGCAGATGCCTCCGTCGAAGTTGCAGTGACCGGGGCAGTTGTCGGCGGTCTTGATCATGACGTTGTCGATGGCGATGAAGCCGCGGTAGCGTCGACTGAGCTGCGAGGCGTCGCGAGGAATGCCCTCCAAGTAAATCTGAGGAGAAGAAGAAGAACAAAAGACGAGGTCACCTCACGAAGGCCACTCACGACTTCTTCCTTTCTTAACTCAAACTTCTTCTCCTCCAAGGACGTCTTAATTCTTGAAGGAGAAGGAGGAGGAGGAGACGCTGACTCACCTGGTGGGGGTGCCTGGAGGTGTAGACCACCTCCGCCGTCTTCCACTTCCCATCCGAGGAGTCTCGTGTTTCCCACAGGACGACGTCGGCCGCGTGGTCGGCTTCCCTGGCGGAGAGGAGGGCGCTCACGGAGACTCCGTCGTAGAGGTTCGAGGGGGGGTGGGTGACGGGGTGGAGGAGCACACGCAGCTTCTCCGGACTCAGTCCTTCCAGCGAATACCTTCACACGCAGATGTTATCTTTTAGTGACCTTCGGGGAGGCTGCTAATGCGAAGTTCGCGTGTGGAGAGAAAGATCGATTTACTTGAAGGAGAGACACGCTCCGAAGGGCGCGGTGGGTTGGAGGAGCGGCCCTTCGAGGACGGCGCTTTGGGAGGAGCGGCCGGAGATGTTGGGGATCTGCGAGGTTTCGAACACCAAGTAGCCCCCTAACAATGGAATATGAGAGAGAGAGGTCAGTTGGAAGTTTGGAAGTGTTGGAGTGGGGGGATGGGGTAAGTTGAGACCTTCTTTGTCGTCGTTGCCGTCTTCGGGGGGTCCTCCGATCCAGTTGGCGCCGAGTCCGGTGGAGAGGCTCCAGTGGAGGGAGGAGAGGTTCGAGTGGGCCCACCCACACAGCTCCAGCGTCTCCGCACTCCCAAAGTTGCACGAGTCCGCGCCTACAAGTCGCCCATACGACCGAATCCAGCCCACAATCACACCTGAACATTTTAGGTTCTCACCCCACTGCACCAACCACACCCACTGCGGCCTTACCTGGATACGCCTGTCGACCTGCCCGCACCACCGCCTCACCGCCTCCTCCCCCCGTCCCGTTGGAGGAGGGGGAGGAGGAGGCGACGAGGACGATGGTTTTGCACAAGAGGAGAAGCACCCAGAGGATCATTTCGAGAGAGGAGAGAGGAAGTTGTGTTGTTGTTGTGGCGGAGAGGAGGGCGGAAGGGAGACTGGAGCTCCGAGGAAGTGAACAGGAGGAGGAGGAGGAGGAGTTCCTTCCTTCCTTCCTTCGTTTGTGTTTGGGTGCGTTGCCTTGACGACGCAACCTGACCTCCTCGCTGACCTTGTCCACCTGTTGACCACGACGTTCGCTGCTGGAGGTGCTGGAGGTGCTGGAGTTGTTGCTGGAGGATGGGAAATGAGAAAGTGTGGAGGAAGCGGCGTTCCCCTCCGCCGCCCCTGCCCGGAAGTCGTAATGATCGACACTCGCTGGACACAATGGACACTTCCGCCCAACGGATCCCATTGAGGCCACTTCCGCCTTCCTTCCTTTATTCATTTTTTATTCATTTTTTATTCATTTTTTATTCATTTTTTATTCATTTTTTATTCATTTTTTATTCATTTTTTATTCCTTTTTTATTCATTTTTTATTCATTTTTTATTCATTTTTTATTCCTTTAAGCACATTTGTAGGTGTACAATTAAAGAAGTGGGGGGGGGGGGTGGTTTGTTTGTTTTCTCAGCTGCAGCAGCGGCCGCTCCGCTTCTCCGTCTCCTCCAGTCGCATGGAATTCTGGACCTCGAGGTCCTCGACCTTCCGCATCTCCCTGCAACACCACCCACACTCGTCACCCTCGTCACCCCCCTCTCTTGTCTTCATTGATTGATTCTCACCTGGCGAGGAGGAGGAGAGCCTCGAGGACGTTGGAGCCGCGCTTCGGAGACGTCTCCATGAACTGCGCCCCAACCAGCGACGCCAACTTCGCCCCGTCCGAAAACGAGACGCACGGAATGGCGGGAGAGCGGAGGTCAGACTTGTTGCCGCAGAGGACGATGGGCAGTTGCCGTCCCGCACCTTCCTCCACGTTCTGCGCCCAGTGGCGGATCGACACGAATGTCCCCTCGTTCGTGACGTCGTACATCAAAATGACTCCGTCTGCACGGCGGAAGTAGCTCTTCGTTAATGAGCGGAACCGCTCCTGACCTGCACCAACCAACACTCACTCACTTCTTCACACTCACACTGACGCTTATGAATGAATGAATGTTACCTGCGGTGTCCCAGAGTTGGAGCGCCACCGTTCCCCCGTCCACCTCCAGCGTCTTCACGCGGAAGTCCACTCCTGCAAACCACACCCACTCACGTTACACTCCTCCCTATCTTAATATCTTCATGAGGGGGAGGGGTGACTCACCAATTGTGGAGCTGAGGTTCGGAGTGAAGTGTCCCTGACAGACGCGCTCGATGAACGTCGTCTTTCCCACCGCAGCGTCTCCAGCCAGAATCACTTTGAACGCTCTCTCCGGAGCCTCCTCCTCGAAACTTCTGTAAGTGGAGCTCCTTTTGGAGTCGACTCCTCCTCCTCCGGAGCAGCAGCCTCCGCCTCCGCCTCCTCCTCCTCCTCCTGGGGGCGGCCAGACTCCAGAAGGAAGGGGACTCTTCCCTTCCTCCGCACGCAGCTCCTCCAGCAGCGTCCCACGTCCACTGTCTAATAAAGTAACGAAGACGTGTGTGTGTGTGTGTGGTTGAGTGACAATGGAGTGGGTGTGGCTGATGGTGAGGTACCTCTGTCGATGTCTGGGGTGGGTGAGCGGAGGTTGGGTGGTTCGTCAGGGGGGGTTGAGGGGGAGGAGCCTGGGGGGACGGCCATGGAGAAGCAGTCGTTGGCGTCGGAGAGGACGCGGTTGGCTTGGCTGAGGATGGAGAGGTGGTTCTGCATGAGGTCCACTTGCGTCTTGTACTCCACCGCCGCCAACTTCTCCCTTCACACTCACTCAACGTCAAAACAACACACCCATGCACCTACTCAGCTAATGATAAAAGTGACGTTGACGTACGTGTGGAAGTCGTGGACGAGTTCCTGGTATTCATTCCGCTTCTGCGACAACTGCGACTGCAGCAGCGCCGCCTTCATCTGCGCCTCCACCAACGCCGACTTCAAACTGCGGTTCTCTGACTCCGCCTCCACAAGCTTCGACGAATCCAGAGGCGCTCCCAGCGACGGAGGACCGCTTCTCTTCTCCTCCTCCGTCAGCCACTCCTCCACCTTCACAACCACGTCAAACAACAACGTCAACTTTACTGCCACACCCCCTCAGAGTGTCATTCGCCGTGCTCACCTTCTGAAACGTCCTGAGCTGCGCACCCAAGTCTGCCATCTGCGCCTCCATCTCCACCGCAATCTTCTTCCGCTCCGCGTCCATTTGACGCTGCGCTTCATGTCGCGCCTCCGCTTTCGCTTTGGCCTCCGTCTTCGCGAGTTGCTGGTCAAGTTCTTCTCCGAGCGCGGCCAACTGCGCGGCGTGAGTCTCCTTCTCCCTGAAAGACACAAAGCAAAGCGGGGAGAGAGATGCGCTGACGTGGCGGAGTCTCTCGTTGCCCCTTACTTCCTGAAGGACTTCTCCAGCGTTTTGTATTCGTCGTGGAGCGTCTGGACGTCGGAGATGAGGGAGCCGAGGGCTTTTTCCAACTTACCCCCAACCTCCTCCCCCTTCTCCCCCCGAATCTCCTCCACAATCGACGCCAACTCCCCTCCACTGCACAAAAAGGGGGTGGGGCTAAGATGAGAAGTAGGGTGGGGAGTACTGGGAGTATGGGGGGTGGGGTGGGTGGGGGGTGCGTACGTGTCTGGGATGAAAGGCGTGAGGTTGGAGAGTCCGACGTTGGAGGTGAAGTGTTTCCAGGCGGGGCGGGCGCTCTGGTGCCGCGCTTCCATTTGGGCGAGGGAGTCTTGGAGGTGGGGGGGCAGTTGGAGGGAGCCGCGGCGACTCCCGGGCGTGAGGAAGTCGCGGAATCCGTGTGAGAAGTCGTTGAAGTCGATGGCGCCGTCCCTGTCGTGGTCGAGGTCGGCGAAGATGGTGTCTGCGTCGGAGGGGGAGATGCCGAAGTTGAGGCAGAGGTCGCGGAACTCGGGGGGGCCGATGACCCCCTTGCGGTGGGTGTCGCAGGCGACGAAGAGGTCGTTCAGCCGAAGGGCACTCATTTTTTATGACGGAGTTATTCTGCTGAATGAATGAAGGAGATGAATGAATGATGAGTGGAGATGAGTGGGTAAAAAATGAGGGCAGAGCTCCTCTTCGCCTGGTGACACACTTTTTATTATTCCCCTCACAACAATCAGCCA
>JAQGBV010001589.1:0-14874 GCA_034698685.1 Isotomurus pseudopalustris
GCGATTGAAGCTGTTACGTAATGTTATGAACTCTTCAGTCATAAAACTCTTCAGTCAGTCTCCATAAGTTCTAACCCTTCGGTAAACAAAACAAATTTCCAGTTTGAATTATTGATGTGGAGATTAGCATCTGGGTCGTGTTTTTCAAATTACAATTTACAACCTGCTTTATCTCTCCCACAAAATTGTTCAGTAAAAATAAAACTTCACGGCTAAACGCGACGATCTTGCTAAATTATAACGTAAATAAATAGGCAAATTAACTGTACCTAACACGGACATTTGAAACTAGGATGGATCAAATCCATAACTGCATTAAATTATGCTATATAGACTCTTCTGTACCAACAACACCGATATAAGCTGACTTATTCAAACATATTTTTAAAGAATACAGAAATCAGGTCACGGTATGTGCATGTCTATTATTAGCTCTCTCGGATTTGCGTCAACAATCTGCTAAATAAACAGTCCAGACTCCAGATACCTTTAGGTGAAAATTAAAATACTAAAGGACAAAGTTCTAACTAAGTATAAAATGCGAAGTGTGTAGGTGGTGTTTAGATGAAACCTTTCGAAAATGTATTTAAAATGTGTTTATGCAATGTGTGATGAGCACCACTAATCTATTCCTTGTAAAGCTAGTAGTTAATACCAAATCATTATTGAACATCATTGATCTTGATCACAGAGAACTATCTTGACTATACGGTTACCAGTTAGTAGTCCTCCAGTAATTTACTAGCTAACTGCGTATGCGGTGTGGTTGCGGTGTGAGGGTTGCAATTTGTATTTGTATTCCACAAGATATCCAATATCTTAGCTAGTGATTTAGTCTCAATCATGTAGAGTTTGATGTATTTCGGTATGATTGTGCTTTGATTGGTGTGTAATCCTGTAATACTATGGTTGAAATTACAAGCTAACTCATCACCCCCAAATATATCGGTATCGGAAGCACCTCCGAGACCTCGAGGTCGTTTACTATCTATTTCTCAAGAAGATGGACAAGCATATAGTAAGAACTCCTTCGGCTCTCTGTCGCTTACTCAAGATGTAGGCAACATTTCAATGCTTAAGTTTTTCCCTGACTTATTATTAATAGATGCTTATAAAATAGCCAAATAACACAGAGTAGATT
Organism: Isotomurus pseudopalustris; assembly: GCA_034698685.1. Lineage (NCBI taxonomy): Eukaryota > Metazoa > Arthropoda > Collembola > Entomobryomorpha > Isotomidae > Isotomurus > Isotomurus pseudopalustris. Next base: position 1,142 of record JAQGBV010001589.1, read on the forward strand.
TCAAGTTACATCTTAGCTTGCTAAATTAATTGCATACATACTGTGGATCTCCGTTCTGCCTGATAAAAAGCTTATAAATGGACTGATTTGATATTCCGTCAGTCTAGTGCATATGCATGTGCCACACGTAGTCAGAAAGAATTATTACTTTCTCTACAAAAAAAACTGTTATGAATGAAGTCAATGTGAATCAATTTATGTCAATAGTTTCATGTAAAGGTTAAAGCTGGATGCAGACCTTTAATGAAGACAAATATGACGAGTTATGCTAGCTAGTCGTATACTAAATGGCTCCAAAACTTAATAAACATTTTGGGATTTACTGTTCTTGAAGAAATGGTATTCGAAAATGTTCGACATTTTTTGCGAAAACATAAGTTAGTATCATCACAATCATCAGTTCAGCTATGTTGCTGACTCTAATCTCTTTGACCTGTATTGATTTACGCTTTACTTAAAGTTGAAACAACTTATGTAATTCTCAACTGAAATGTTAACCACCTACACGTTAGTATTATAGTAACAGCTATCAGAAATACTTAAAGTAATAACTAATGCTTTGTATTATTGTAACAAATAAGTCGGTGCTGAGATAAACTGACATGATATTTGCAGATGCTGTAGCCATCCCTATTAGATTGGCTAAACTTTAATTTGAATTCCAAGATCTACAGAGTTTATTTTATTGGTTCATACTTATGTACAAGCTTTCTAGAAATCGTCGATCTTACCGCTAGTAACATCACCGTTTCAAGCGAATTCCGTAGAATTAATTTAGAAAGTACCTCCACTAGTAGTAGTAGTGAAACGGATAGTCGTATATTTGTCATGAGAATTGTCATCTAACAAAGTTTTTTTGGAATTTTAGTTACACCACCAGCACAACGAGTCCAGTTCATTCTGGGGGAAGAAGAAGATGATGGAACTCACGAGTCCCATCCTTTGTTTTCGGAAATGGAAGAACTGGTCCAGGATGGTGGTGAAATGGAATGGAAAGAGACTGCCAGGTAATAACTGAAGGATTTGCTTATCTATTTGGAGCACGACTAGGATAATAAAGAATTGTGTGTCACTACCAGATGCATGAGCAAGTTTTATCCAAAAATAGGTTCCAAAATGGAAGCTCCATTCATGTGCTTGACAATAGTTTGTCGGTTCGCGTGATTTATAATACCCGCAGAAAATGAATGACGGCAGATTGGCATAAATCTCGGTAGACATAATCAATGTTAAGTAAACAATATTCGTTTGATATATGTCAAATGAAAATCCAGGTGATCAAACTTATCACATAGTACTTACATTTATCTCTGAATAATAACTCCGTCCGTCAACTTGTCGTGATAAGCTTGAGTTGGCTGTCGGCTGGGATGGAATGAATTGTCTTTAATTTACAGATTTAAACGGAATGAATGAAAACGCCGTTTGTCTTCAGCTATCAGCTTACGTATTTCGTGTTCTAGTGAAGTGTGATGTAATATGCAATATTGTAATGTAGTTTTCGGAGGAATATGCCAAGTAGTGTTATCTGCTGAATTTTAAGTAGGAACAAATGTGACATAAGAAAATGCAAACCCGTATCTAATCGGAGTCTTCTTTTTATGACACAAAATTGACAAACTCACCCTTTTCAAGTATATATTGATTTATGTTTGAAGTCCGACTTTGAATTTTGATGAACTGTATGTCTTCGGTAGGGAATAAATGCCTTATGCTTATTTGTAGGTGGATAAAATTTGAAGAAGATGTCGAAGAGGGAGGTAACCGTTGGTCCAAACCTCACGTGGCTACGTTGTCGCTGCATTCACTCTTTGAACTTCGAAGTTTATTGCTCAACAATATCGTTATGTTGGACATGGAAGCGACGTCATTAGACCAAATCGCCGATTTGATCTTGGACAACATGATCAGTGCGGGTCATCTGGATTCTACTGGCAGAGATAAAGTCAGGGAAGCTCTGCTTCGACGACATCGGCATTTACACGAGAAGAACAAGGGCCATAACAATTCTTCCAGTAACATGTCACGACTTCCAATCATTCGCTCCTTGGCTGAAATCGGCAAAAGTCATTCCTCAAGCAAAAGTAAGTTTTTGTTGCGTTTCATTTCCTTGTCAATTTGGAATCCGAGTTTATTTCTAAAACTTGATTACAAATTTTAATTTTTGGGTGATTTAACTGTCAAAGAACATGTCAATTAATGTCAATTCGTATCTCGCGTGAAACTCGTTACAATTAGCGTCGCAAGGCTTAGGTATCACGTAAAGTAAGACAAGAAGTAACTATTACAGTAACTACAATTCTAATGCGTTTACTGGGTCAAATACAATAAGAAACATATCGGTCAATGTCAGTGTAATCGAAACGCCAGAAGCCTTGCAAGTTTTATAAAATTCGGCGATTAATTAATTCTTAACCCTGCCTACTGTTGATGAAACTAAAAATGGGAGCATTTTGAGGATGGGCAAGTACGGGAGAAATTATAAGTCAAGGGGGAATTAGAAATGCACGTACATTTGGGAATATTGGCTAGGTTTTCAGGATAAGGAAAAACAAAATAGTAAATCACGGAACGGAAGTCCGTCAGCTTCAAGTCCGAACGCGAGTAACATTGATGTCAAAGGACCTTATCTTAGCGTTCCAGGTACTTATAACTAAAATTGCTTCTCATTTTATGTTATTTTATGTTATTTATTCTATTTATTAAGCTTGTAGGATTTACTTCCGTACGTAAATATCTCACAGCAAGAAAGTAAATATTTTTCTAAGGGATTTATGAGTTAGTTTTGTTTTATATCTCTTGATTACGATGATACTATGAAGTGAATAAGCACAAGGTGCTGGTGAACTTTATGTGTAGTCATTTTAAAAGTATTTCCCATTAATTCCCATTCAGAATTTAGTAGTAGAAAACGTGATTAAAACACGTTGATTTGGTTATCGATTTGAAGCACGTTGAGCAAGTCGCTTTCTTAAGCATTTGTACTATTCTTAGCTCAATCAAACTATCTGTAAGTGTAATCTGTAAAAATATACTGTGCTATGCTGAATGCATAATGTGTACTGCTCTTGCTATTATAGCATTGAAAAAATTGCTATGTTGTGTCATGCAGAGGATGGAATAAACGTGCCTTGTAAATATGTTACTGGATTTACCTCGCTGGTATTGATTCAGTGAAAGCTCAGTGAAAGCTGTCAGATAAACGTGAAGCTCTGCGTATCACCCGCAAGATCTCTTGCATATGACTCTTCCATTCTTAACGTCTGTAACTTATGTTGTTATATACGCAAGGTACTATTATTGTGCGATACTGTAATCTGTACATGTATTCTTCTAAGAGTTTATGTCGTGCAGCCTAAAATTCAATACCCTCGTTTTGCACGTACGAATAAACTGAACGCAGGTATGCAGTTGATGTTGAGTTTAAAGCTCTTTAATTCTTGGAAGTATAGAATCACGTAAATCTTCCTGTCTTGAGAGTTATCTGTAGTAGTTGTTTATGTGATGTATATTGAAATACAGTTGAGGAGACAGGATTGAAAGTCGAAGGGATAGACGGAGGAGTCGACTTGTCTTCTTCACTTCCAAAAACCCTTGGACGATTCCTTTCCATTCCTGGTAATTGTGTGTGACAAAATGCGCGAAGAAAGTAACACAAGATTACCGTTCAGTTGTTTTGAAAGTTTGAAACTAATTTTTATCTTGTGGATGAATTCGTGTCCTTCCCAAAAATTCAAAATTTTCAAATGTTTGTTACATGTCATAAAATGGATTAGGAGTTCCGTCGGCTGCCTTGCTTAGGGTGATGAGTTGATGAGTGTTCTTGAAAGTTAAAGCGATTTCAATGAGGTGATGGTGTTGATATGTGAGTCCGTTGTGGAACTGCTAGCATGTGTGATGTTACAGATGTGATGTGTGAAACTTGTGTGCAATGATCTCTGGAAATACTATCGTACTGAATCTGAACGTCTAAATTATTTACTACTATGTGAAACTAAGCTTAAATGTTGAAATGTTTTATTCAATCTATCTCGATATCGTGAATTCCAAAAATTATCTGACCGTGAGGGCCACAAGCCTATGCCTTATTTACTATAATTACTGGAAAGGTCTTGCCCAGAAACTGTTAACAATTCGAATTGAAATTGTATACAGTTTATGGGGCACGACTGAAAGCTTAGCTTGTCGGAACCACTAGTAGCTACTTACCTAGAATCAGTTTTCACCAATATAGAATTCTAAATAATCTAAATATAGAATAGTGAGCTAACTAAGAATTGATCACTCCCTTGTTTGAATATAATCAATTCTTGTCTATTGTTTCCTTCCATATTAAATCCGTTATGCCCGACACCCAAGTTGGCTTGAGTTTGAAACTTAACTACTCACAGACAACAGCTGTAGAAGAATCACGAAATCCTCGGCTGTTATTCTGGAGTCTTATTAACTTAATTGATATTTCAGGCTCTACCAACGTTCCTCAGGTAGAAAGTGCAGGAGGAGCTTTAGACAGAAGTCCAAGTGGAGGATCTATAGGAAGAAACGAAAGCTCTTCTAATTTACAAAATGGAGATAATCATCATTCAAAGGCATTGAAAGTTTATTAATATTTAATCGAATTGTGGATAACTTTTACTAGTTGCATTAGCTTTGAATTAACTCATCGTTGTTTTGTTTCAGGGTAACACGCACTTCATGCGAAAAATTCCAGCTGGAGCTGAAGCATCCAACATTCTTGTTGGCGAGGTTGATTTTCTCGATAAACCTTTGTCAGCCTTCGTTCGCCTTTCCCAGTCCGTATTATTGGGAGATTTGACTGAGGTCCCAGTTCCAACTCGCTTCCTCTTCGTTTTACTTGGACCTATGGTAGCTGAATGTTTTGAATTTTCGAAATTAACAAAAAAACACACATTTATGTATTTGTTTGTAATGGCAGGGAGGAATAAGTCGTTACCACGAAGTTGGTCGAGCCATGGCCACTTTGATGTCTGATGAAGTTTTCCATGATGTTGCTTACAAAGCAAGGAATCGAGGACATCTCCTCGCCGGTGTTGACGAGTTTCTCGACGCTGTTACAGTACTTCCACCTGGAGAATGGGATCCAAGTATCCGCATTGAGCCACCTGCAGCAGTTCCATCTCAAGTATGTCATTTTATAATGTTTTGGTAAACCTTAGCTGACAGTTGTGTGGGTGGATATTATTTTGAGATATTTTGTCTAGGATCCTCGAAAGAGACCTGAGCCTCCGAAAGAAGAGGGGAAAGAAGAAGAGGAAGAAGAAAAACTCCGAGAAGAATCCGGGCTGACTAGAACAGGGCGACTCTTTGGAGGATTGATGAATGACATCAAACGGAAAGCACCTTGGTACAATAACACTTTCTTGGTTATTTTATTATGTTTTTAAGCTCCACGTGTAATCGATCGGTTTTTCATGCAGGTACCTTTCAGATTTCAAAGATGCATTTGCAACGCAGTGTTTGGCTAGCTGGATGTTCTTGTATTTCGCTTGTTTAACTCCCATTATTACCTTTGGAGGACTTCTGGGAAAAGCAACTCACAATAATATGGCTGCTATCGAGTCTTTGGTTTCTGGTTTCGTTTGTGGTATTGGATACGGAATATTCTCTGGACAGCCTTTGACAATTCTTGGCTCAACAGGCCCGGTTTTAGTGTTTGAATCCATCTTAGTTCAATTCTGCGAGTGAGTCTGAACCAAAACCTATTTCATGATTTAAATAATTTTATGCTGACAGCGAATTCACATTAACCTGCGTATTGCTACATTTCAGGAGTCATGATCTTCACTATCTGGAGTTCCGGTTTTGGATAGGAATATGGGTGTCAATCATCCTTGTGATTCTAGTGGCAATTGATGCAAGTGCTTTCGTGTGCTACATCACTCGGTTCACTGAGGAGAACTTTGCCACGTTGATTGCTCTTATTTTCATGGTCGAAGTAAGTCTAGCACACTTGCATTACCATATTTCTCTCACTTCACTCGACACAATACTATTCGTAAGTTCACTTTAAAATAGGCTGTCAAGAACGTCGCTGAAATCGGGAAGAAGTTTCCAATCAATAAAGATGCTGAGTATCTGGGTGGTTATTCGTGTGAGTGTAAACCGAACGACAGCTATGTGGCTTCCAGTAATTTCTCATGGGAGGAAGTTGAATTCGACAAATGCTCACAAGAGGTAAGAACCGCAAGCAATTAGGTACATGTACACACAATTTTTAGTTGAAACAAGGGCTCAAAATGCCGGTTTTGACACGCAGCCATTCTATGGAAGTCTCGTAGGAGAAGGGTGCAAATATTACCCAGATGTATTCTTGCTTTCGGTTCTCTTGTTCATCGGAACTTTCCTTATTTCTCTCCATTTGAAGGATTTCAGAAACCAAGCTTTCTTCCCATCAAAGGTTCGTTTCAAATGATTCCCTCGTTTAACTTGTTCCAAACAAACTTAATTTTGAACATACTTTTCTCTTGCAAAGATCCGTGTGATTGTGAGTGATTTCGCAGTCATCATCGCAATTGTGTCAATGACTGGAGTTGACATGTGGATGGGACTGAGGACTCCAAAACTCCAAGTACCTGCAGAGTTTCAACCAACATTGCCAAACCGAGGTTGGATAATCAATCCTTTTGGTGGTAACCCAGTCTGGACTATCTTCGTTGCCCCACTTCCAGCTGTGCTGGCCACAATCTTAATTTTCATGGATCAGCAGATCACTGCTGTGATCATTAACAGGAAGGAGCACAAGCTAAAGGTAACGAGCATTCATTTACTGGTAGAAGTTGTTACGTATATGTACTAGATACTAAAAATGAGTTTGTCAATGCAGAAAGGATGTGGCTACCACTTGGACTTGTTTGTATTAGCGATTTTAATCGCAATATGCTCCACAATGGGAATACCGTGGTTTGTAGCAGCAACGGTGCTCTCCATGAATCACGTCAACTCATTGAAAATGGAGTCAGAATCGGCCGCTCCAGGAGAAAAGCCCCAGTTCTTAGGCGTTCGAGAACAACGAGCTACGCATTTAGCTATATTCTTGATGATAGGACTGTCAGTGTTGATGACGCCTGTTTTGAGAAATATTCCAATGCCAGTCCTCTACGGAGTCTTCCTTTACATGGGTTTCGCATCTTTGAAAGGAATGCAATTCTTCGACAGAATTCTCATTATGTTCATGCCGTCAAAATACCAACCGGACTACATGTTCTTGCGGCAGGTGAAGTGACTTCAAATGTAATATGAGTTGTTTTGTTTTGTGGGTCCACTAGTAATAAATACTTTGTTCTCCAGGTTCCTTTGATGAGGGTGCACATGTTTACATTAATTCAGTTGGCCTGTTTGATAATGCTGTGGTTAATTAAATCCTTTAAATCTACCTCCATTCTCTTCCCTTTGATGGTATGATTTTGAAACTAGCTTCATCGATGATCTTTATGAGATTGATCTAACAATAATTGTAGGCGTTTGATTATTAATTTTATTAACTTTCTGTTTACAGTTAGTGGTTATGATCGTTGTTCGAAAGCTGTTAGACTTCGTATTTTCTCAACGAGAACTGAAAATCCTTGATGACGTTATGCCCGAAAGTACCAAGCGGAATCAAGAGGAAGAAGAACGAAGGAAAGACGAATGGGACGACACGGATACCAAAGCGGTATGTGTATGCGGTTTATTGGATTGTCTTTTTACTGATTGCTGAGTGATTTGCATTCTTTTGGACAGAAAAAAATTGAAACTGGAGAGTCTGGAAATCTAGCAATTCCACTTGCAAACGGAAATGTCATGAAGATCCCTCTGAGCTCTGTTAACATTACGGAAGAAGTGAATAGAACTGGAATTTGGAAGACAGTAAACAACGTAAATGCCAAAGAAGCAAATTATTCCACTAAGGATGGAAAGTCGAGTAGCAAAGATAAGAGGTAAGTTTTCTTGCTACGATCCAAACGTAGTTCCTTTGCTTCCGGTTGATGAAAATTGTGGTTGTGATTTGATGGATCAGCAGTAAAGATAAAGGAGCCAGGAAGCGAGGGAGTAAGAAGGACGCGCTGAGTGACGAAGAGAAGCGTCGCCTATCCACCATGTGTGAAGAAGAAGAAGACGAATCCGGTATAACCATTAAGGTAGACCATGCTCTTTGACGTCTGTCGCATCCTTAAGCTGAAGTAGCGGTTCTCTTTCTAGAGTAGTCATTAGTATTTTAAAGTTGACAACCTAAATTCGCCCTGTTATCAATTTCAACAATGTGCTGTTCATTGATTTATTTTTTCTCGTTCTTGTAGCGAAACACTTAGTCATTACCACTAGCAGACTTAACATTACAAATGCTGTATTGCTACTCTTGTATTCTAAACTACCTACCCATTTGAAGTCGTATCATTTTATGATAATTTCGTTATAGCTTAAAAACTCAGTACACACTGATGTGCACCACCACTCGGCACTCTAACAACGGCTGGTACTAAAGCAAAAGCACTAATGGTAATAATTTTTAAGGCACCAAGAGTTTGACTATTTGTTGTAATTTTATGTTCATTAGTAAAGTAAGAATAAGCACAAGTGTATTCTCAAGTGAAATTTCATATTTGAACTTGATTTGTATCATTTTACCATCTAATCATGCTTGTCTTGCACTTCACTTGTACGCAGCCTCTTGCAATTAATCATCACTTAGCAAAGGGAAATTATATACGACGATTTTTCATGCAAATCCAACTCTAACACAATTACTTATTTTACGTAGATAGCACCAGCTCTTTTGTAAGTGACTGGTTACTTATAAAAAATGATGTTACTTCATAAATTCGTTCCAATTAAAGTATTTTGTTAAACTCATTATTATTATAATTTTACTCATTTTTATTGCTTGTCTTTAAGCACTTTGCACATCGTTTTGTTCCACTGAACTACTAATAAATTGTTCGACTCAACTGGACTGAGAGTGAGACTTATCTAAAACACGTAATACGGAATTATGCAGGGTATTGAAAACTGAATGACGCCTAAAAGCATGTTGTTTGGTACGAAACTAATGAATAAACGCTGGTAGTTTCACTTTCTTGTTTGTTATGTCTCCACATATTAATAATATAATGAATTCAGTTAGTTGTGTTTGAACCAAGTGTGGTGTCTTTTCGCACTTTCTGAATGAGAATGCACAGGCTCAGGCGACAACTTCACTCATGAATGAAATGCTTAATGCCTGGGTTGAGTGAGTAAGAGAGCAATTAAAACTAAAAATCAGTGAACACATGATAGAGGGACATTTCATGGGGAATTATCTCCTTAAAGCAGTTCATTTGCCCTTAATTTTCCTTAATTTATTGTACAATTTGTGCAACTTCATCGTGCATTAAGTGTGTAGGGTTCACTACTCATCACCACTTACCACTGCTACACTATAAAACTTGCCCAATCAATCATCAATGAATAATGAGCAATTCATCTTCCTCTCACAATCTGTTCACTTCTTATTCAGCCTTCGGCCTGCTGGTGATGCTGCTACTGCACAATTTGCACTTTTTGAATCAGGAAAATATCGTTAAATGTCACCCTCTACTAGTTGCCACTGACCAACTTATTCAAACTGAACTGAGAGATAGTCTTGTTCCCAAATTGTGTTTGTTTGAAAAGTACGAAGGTTCCTTTTTGATTGATCGCTTTTAATGCATTTGTGGTTCAGTGCAAACTCACCTCTGACTCCCAACCAGAAACCGTGTGTTCTTAACAGTTGCTTTGTTGAGTGAGATGATTTTTGTAGACACGCTTCACTCTCATGAAAGCAATCAATCATGTAACAATGCCGTATGAATTAATAACCAGAGTTCCACTAGGAAAACATAATGGAAAGTACGACTACAAGTCCTCCTTGTGTTCTCATGCAGGAGGAAACCTAATCGAGATTACAAAAATACCATTCCCTGGTCAAGTTTTTCAAAGTTTAAAAACGAAGGCCAACTTCAAGCTGTACTCTGTATTGGAGAAGAAGATGAGGACTCACTAAAGTTCCGTGCAGCTTAGTTAAAAAACAACAAACTGTGTAGTTTTCATCTAGAGTTAATTATCTTGTAGATGATAGCTCAGTAAATATTATGAATCTGATGATGACTACTCAGTATCTGATGTTATCCTAGCTGCATTTGTAGTCTCATTTTATGCCACGCAATGAGACATTCTCAAGATTTTAGGTCTAAATTAGTAGATGACAGATCCCTGCCAGATTGCCAGTAGCAAAACCTGTGGAGAAAGTTGTCACAAGGGCTTTTGTGTAACACACACATTCGTCATATTCACCTGCAGCAACCGCACCCACTCACCAAAATTAAACGAAGACGTGCAAATAAAAGCCAAGGGAATGCCAAACTTTTAAAATAAAGCTTTGATAATACTAACAGTGCTCGCAAATCGCAATTTGCCACACCTCGTCATTCTGCGTATTATTATTATCATTATGTTTATTAGATTAAGCAGCACTGGACTTATGAAAGATATAGGAATGTCTATATGTATCACGTTTACTACTGCTACTTACTGACAATTATAGTTTCTAGTTCTCTACACACTATTTGTTACATTCAGCAGTAGCGCTTAAGTAGACAAATAGCGGCTACGATAAGCGCTGAAGAGAACGGACATGCAGTTTTGACAAGATCGGCTATATTATTATTATTGTATTCAATATTGGCATGGCTGACTGAAGTCAAAAAACCGTAGAGATCAAATGTCTCTCTTGTTTACACGATCGTGTTTCTTGTTCTATCTTTATCCACAGATAAGTGGTAGTGGTGGAACTATCAATTCAACGACAGGCACCAAACTCACCAACAACTCAAAATCGGAAACCGTTGTATGAGCAAATCTCTTTTAATTTGATTCCGGATCTCTTCAGTCTTGGTTAAGAGAGAGAGAGTAAACCCGACTCTTCTGCAGAAGTAGCAGCCACAATTCAATCATACATCAATCATCTGCAACTTACAATTAGCTCAGTCAATTGTGCGAGTCCTTATCTTGTTCAATCAACTTTTATTGTCACTGAATAGACGAAGAACTAAGAACTGCTGAATATTCCATGCAACGATGATATCTATATATATTCTATGTAGCAATTACTCAACAAGAATATTTTAGTAAACAAGACATATGCATGTAGCGTGCTACACAATAGAGGATCAAGTCAATTAATATAATGTTACACGCTATGTACAGCCACATTACATACATACACAATACACATATATACTTACACACTCTTCTTCGTCTACTTTACTTGACAAGTTAAGTTTTAGAACTCCAGTCAGTCTCTCGTTCTACTACCATACAAACATTTCCAATTCCAAACGATTCCATCAAGTTTGCAATTCTTCCAACTTTTGCAGTTGTCCTTTCTTAATGAGGTCGAGTTGGACAAACCTCTAAACTCAAGTCTAAACTGAACTGCAATATTTAATAGAAATGAATCAGTCCCCAGTGTTGCAAACAAGACATGTCTTTATTGCGAACCTATCCTGAATTGAATTAAGTCCTAGAGAAGAAGAAAGTCAGTGTGGCAGAAGGCAACTTAGGGCATAGCTGCGTACTTACTACATCCTAACTATCAACTAACTACAAAGTAACTACAAACTAAGCTTGTGAAAAGTTCTCTGGTCTTGTGTGTGTATGTCAGAGTCGAAGCAAAATTAGATTGTAATCATTACATTGTCATGAAACTCAGAGACACTTTTCGTTCCCTGTTGAGCCAGCATAAGTGAATGTCATGAGTCATGAAAATTTACGTGATTCCTTCACGTTCACACACTACACTCAAGCATTTAATTGTAACTTAATATAAACCATAACAATTGGATTCTTTACGCGTCTCATGATTCGCAGAGTCTCTCTCTGAACTCTGTCCCAGTTGTTTGGATCATGAATCAAGTTATCAAACTTTCTTGTAGATGTGAATCGCTGCATCTGCGTTGCTTCTTCTTTTCAGAAAGGAAGAGTGAAATCTAAACACCCTGTGCTTTCGTAAACCTCGGTTTCAATTTCATATGTTATTGAGTTCATCATGAATTAAGAAAGCTTCTGTAAAACACAACGCACAAGACAAAATACAGCGAAATACCTTCAAAAAAATATGCTTTTACGAATTGCCACCTCCCTAGCTTTCGAAATCCCAAAATTCATTTAGATATAAATCTATCTCGAAGGTTTAATAAGTAATCAGAAAAGAGTTTTTTGATGTTCTGTCATTAATTTTGGATTATCTGATCGGTTTAACATGCACCATTCCCTTCAATCTTGAAAAAGTTGCCAAGCAGTCCAGTTGACACATGTCAAAATGATTAAACTGTAGTAAAAGTTACGTAATATTTTACGTGATAAGACGACTTCTTTAAATACGCCTGTAAGAGATGGAAGGACTTAGACGCATCTCTAGATACTTGTTCTTTCAATTATCTACTCATAATAAACTAACTAGTCGTGCGGTGGTTTAACGGACATGTCAAAGGGTCTTCATATAATAGAATCATGCGGGTAACAGAGACTGAGGTCATAAAAGAATAGCACAGCGAAGTGTATGAAGTAATCAGAAGTTGATTGAAGTCTTGCAAGAAAATAAAATACTTCCACATAGTAGCAAAGAGAAATATGAACGGGTATCGCTCAGTTTCCAAAGTTTGCCGTACCACCCCAGAATTGCAAAAACTGCGAGTAACTGCAGAGTAGTCTGTCTTAGTTAGTTGAAATGTACTAAAAGTCGATCTGTTGATCTCATAACTCCGTTTGAAGTATTTGGGAAACCTGGAACGGACTTGTTATTCATTTTAAATAATAAACAAAGCTGGACGACAAAGAGGAAAGTGAAAGCAACTTCAACCGTTCGAAGACTAGACAGTAGTTGAAAAGTACTTTCACCATGTCGTCTAACAAATTAGAAACAAAACTGAGAAAATACGTAAGTTTGTTAGCCGCTCGAACGTTAAGTAGATCAGAGATTGTTTTAATAGAAATGAAGATTTTTGTGCCTTTGAGTTTCAAAGAAATAAATCATTTAAAAAAGAGTTACCTATTTCTTAACTTATTTTGCATTTGTCACACTTCTTCATTTGCACGGCATATGGAAATTGGAAACTGGAACAATGGAAGCTTAAGGCAGATGAGAAGCTAATGGATAAGCGGTATCTGGGGGTTTGGTTTCCGCGAACCTATTGAAGGATCGATGAAGAGCTTTCACTCCGGAGAAAGCTTTCTGAATGACACCTGCCTGCTAAGAGTTTGTGAATGGATGTGTCAAGATTTGTAGGCTTATTGTTCGATTGTCTTGTGCTCAAACAGAAAACAACGTGCTGAAAGTTCGCCCATTCGCCACCTACACATGATCTCATAGAATGAAGTTTACGAGTGTAGGAGATTGTGTGGGCTCAAAGGAGAGTGAAGGATATATTACACACATGTTGGACAGTTATGGATTAATGTTATTAGCGAATTATCATTTTACCTCACCTGAGGGAAATTACCCAACCGGTGATCATTAAAAGGTTAGCAACAAAGAAGCTTTTGTGAGATTACGTCTCTCCGTCTCCTGACATGTGAGGAAAAGGATTCATCTGTGGAAATAATCTCTCTCCTTTAAAGGAAGGCCAGTAAAAGCACATGAAGATCATTATGAGGACGACGACGAGTAAGTCGGGTGGAAATGCAAATATGCACATGTCGCGTGCCTCCTGACAGTTAAG
>JAQGBV010001590.1:0-14870 GCA_034698685.1 Isotomurus pseudopalustris
TCATTAAATCTTCACCACTTTATATCCTCCCCTGATAAATGTCGATTACCACCACAAACCCTAATCTCTCTCTCTCTCTCTCTTTACCTCCTTCGCACTACACTACAAATACAACCTAGTCTCTCTTTCCTCCTTCCTCTATTTCTATTTCTATTTCACCATTTTCTATCATATTTTATTCAACTCCCTTTCAATCTTCTATTACATCTAAACAACATACGCTTTCTTCAAATTGGTAGTCTTTCTCTTTTCATTCTCTGTTCCTCTAAAATTCTCATAAACTCATAAAACAACTATAAAATCCAATCTTTTGGTAATGGTGGTTGTAATGGGGGGAAACAATGACTTTTTAATAATTTGATTCCACGTCATCCCCTTTTTGGACAAACGCACTTTACCTTTTACCACACCATCAGTATTACTAATATTTCCTCATTTCCTGATTGACTGTTTTGTGTGTATATAAACTCTGAGGCAGGAATGAGATGAATCGATGTATTTTATTGATGGGGAAGTATGTGGAGTAGCGTTGTTGATGTCAACTGAGAAATGATGAGCAATGATTGCATAGCACATAGTGAGATTTTTTGTTCAAATATTTTTAGGTCTGAGTGAGAAAGATAACAGCAAAGGTGTATATTATGGATACATGAGTCCTCCATCTCAAGGAAGTGGTGGTGGGGCTGGAACTCAGACGTCTTCCTACTCTCACAATCAAATGTCTGGCTCTAACAATTACTACACTAATTCTTCAGGAGCGAATAACACCCGAAACGAGGTACGAACGACGACAGAATTAAGTCAACTTGTCCTTTCCACATCCCATCCATTTATTATTGTCTTCTTATTTAAGTCCCACAATTGTAATCTCACCCTCAACATTCATTTGTTCTTCATCTCCAACCGAATCTTCAGACTTCTCTCGCAGTCTCGTAATTATTTGATAATAATGAGAGCACCCAAAGATAATTCCTTTGATCCCATTTCGATATATATTTGGATTCTCTCAAGCAAGTCTCAACTTGCCTCATTTCCCTTAATTAAAAAGTCAGAAGCCCCAGGTCGCAGGCAGACAGAAGAAGAAGAAGAAGACTTTATTAATGTTATTTATTAATAATTTTTCACATTGAATCTTTCCTTTTCCCATTAGGCTAAATGGGATTTTGAAGCCACCGGGCATAATTTATTAAGTCCATAACTTACGTTTATCTTGAGTGTATTGTCCGTTCCCATAATGGAATAATGGTGAGAGAGACGTGCTGGAGTAATTAGTACGTAGTTATAAAAGATATTTCTCGGTGTGCATTATTGCCCGTGGGGAGGGGGTCTCTTCGATAAGATGATACAATCAGATTGGCAAATTGAACTTTATTAACACTTGAAATGACTTCCTCTGACTCCAAGTATACATATCTCTCTCTCTCTCTCTCCCTACTTACATTTATGCACTTCCTATCAGTTATCAGTTGCTCTAAGATTCCCTCTCTTATCTCATTCGCACCAGGATGTGTGCGGATAAAGTTTTAAACCTGAAGGATCAAAGATTCACTCCTATTTGCAATGCTTCAATAGGAAAAGAATTAACGAGTTAGAATTGCAGAGAATAAATAGCAAGGAAAAAAAAGACGCGAGAGAGCCAAAGACTCCCTACACTTCAGGTTATCATGAGAGGATTTTACGGTTTTATTTTGAAAACATAACGGGCTTGCTTCAGCCTTATCTTCGGTGTGGGCTTATCTCTGGTGTGAGTGTACAGTCGAAAGAGCACATCTAGCGAGTTGATAGACGCATAGTTAGTTTACTTTTAGTAATATTCTAGACCAACTGATAAGGTCCTCCTCTCCTATAGCTATAACAGTGCAATCATCAACGGTATTCTTCTGTGAAAATACAACCAACCTGCAGAACTTTTATGTTTTATGGGCTATAATAATTATTATTATAGGAATAGGGAATCCACACACACACTCACTCACGTTTTGTCTTCAAGTTGCGATCGCTTCTTATTTCCGTACTCTCTCAGTGGGAATCTTAATGAAGACATAAATAAATAGCATATCAGAGTGGAGTGCTGTTCTACCTGAGAGTTTTGAGTCTTTTAAACTCTTTTTATCACCTCGCTTGTTGGTTGTTGTGTTGCAGACTTGGAATCAGCACGCCTCAGATGGTCATCATTATGGAAATGGATCCTCTCCGGTGCAGTCTCACCACGGGGGTGGGATGATTTCGATAGCTCACCTCCAGTCGAGTTCGGAGCAGTTGATGGGCAGCGGAGGAGGAGGAGGAGGAGGAGGTTCGAGTGGCGGAGGAGGTCAGTACGGAGGCTACGATGGGTCCCCTTACAACGCGCATTCCCAGTTGGGTCACTTGGGCAGCGGAGGAAGCAACAACGGCGGAGGGACCGGAGGCGCGTGGGGAGATGACGCGATGGCTTTCTACGATCCTAAAGAGTGCGTGAATTGTGGAGCACATGCAACACCCTTATGGCGCAGAGATGAGTCTGGTCACTATCTATGTAATGCTTGTGGTCTGTATACTAGAACCAATGGGATGAACCGACCTCTCAACAGAAACCAGCAGAAGAGGGTCTCAGCCGCGGTGAGTCTTGCGCGTCACTCTGGGGACATCGATCATCTTCGTTTTTGGGTTCTAGACTGAAATTGTAGATCGATAGGAACCTCGATAAGCCTAGAAGTCTAGAGATGTCTAGAAGTCTAGATGAGTCTGTACGGGAGAAAGTGGAGAAAACACACTTGAGACTCCAGTTTCCTTTCTCATTAAAAAAGGACTCTCTTTGGGTTCCTCCCACCTGTCAGTCAGTACAGAGAATTGATTTTTTTACTTTTTGTCTGCCTGTTGTCCTGTCTTGTTGTACTTGTCAGACATTGTCGTACACTTCATTTATATCTAATGAGACTACTAATGAGATTTGTTCAGTCCAGGATCCAAGAAGATCGTCGAAACATGAGAGAGTCATAATGCATTCTCATGAGAGCAGGCTACGCTTTACTTGAGACACAGATGATTATTCAATAATTCGACTTGCAGGGCACGAGCCGTCGACAGGGGATGAGTTGTTCCAACTGTGAAACAACAACAACGACCCTGTGGCGCCGTAACAATCAGGGTGACCCTGTCTGCAACGCGTGTGGACTCTACTTCAAACTTCACGGGGTTAATAAATTCATTTTTAATGCTTTTCTGCTTTTTGTGTAAACTCCGGCGGATGCTGCGTTCCGTACGCTTTTACACGCTTAAAAACCAAAAGTCAAGACTATCTCGAGTTCATTAATGAACCTGACTTTAATGATGAATCATCCAGAAACCCTTTTTAAAAGAGAGAGAGAGAGCGCGTTTTAAGTGAATTTCTCCAGTTTACTTGCTTTCAACTTTTTACACCAAATTCTCCTTCTGTTTCCTGTTCGCCTTTCGTAGCGGAGTTTCCCGTTTGTTAGGCACTTTTTTAGCATGCGAGCAGTCAGTCTCTGCTCACTAATTCTCTCTCCCAAATAAAATATGGAGTGTGTGCTTGTGTATACTTAATCCTTTACTCTAGAACTCTAGAACTCTAGAAGTGTAGGAGTTGAGACTTAGTGGCTCTTTCTCTCTAATTTATTTCCCTTTTCCCTATTCCTCCGTTATCTTAACGATACATTGCACTTAGAGAATATTCCATCAAATCCCTTGCCTGTCGATCTTTCCTCTTCTTTTCATCAGCAAACAACAACGGCCCGTGTGTGCCATGTCAAAGTTCTCGTGTATTGCTAATAAAATATTACAACTCATGATGCTTTCACAGAGGCTCATTCTCATTACATTTCTGAGGAAAATGCTTGAAATCCGGAATGTTATTTATAGCAAACATTTCCATTTTGTAGGTAGCTCGTCCGAAAACTATGAAGAAGGATGGAATCCAGACACGCAAGCGAAAGCCAAAAAGCCCAGGATCGATGGCATCTTCGATCCAACAGCATCAAATTACTAGTCCTCCCGATAAAAAGCTTTTTCCCGTGATCACCTCCGGATCTTCTGGATTGCCTTCTCATATGCTTCAATCTGCTCTCTCCCACCATCAGCAGCAGCAGCACCAGCACCAACAACATCACCCAAGTACACCTAATTACGATTAACTAACTGCTCCCTACAATAGCTGCTGCTCTCTCAATTTACCAGATTAACAAGATGAATGTCTTCTTTCACACAGAGTCTGGGGCCCTCAAGCTTTCCAATCACATCTCAAGTCCTTCTGGGGGAATCGAGCCGGGACTGAGGGGAGTTCAGGGCCTTTTAGGACACTCTCCCTTGCCTAGCATGACTTATGCCGGCTACAATGGAATGCACAATCCTCACGTAGCTCATCACGCTCAATCTCATCAGGGCTCTCAAAATGATTCCCCTAACATTTCTCCTTTTAGTCGACAAATTCAGAGGTACTTTTTACTTTTTAACATAGAGACTAGGCAGATGAATGAGTGAAATCCATCATCATTACACCTGAGATCTGTGAGTTTGATATGTTGACTTATTTTGTCTAATTAGTTGCATGGTAGACATGGACGGACACGGGAGTTCGATTGCTCTAAGACTGTCTGATCCTGAAGGAGCCGATCTAATGAATCGAATCCAAGCCAATGCTGACTTAATCTCTGTTCCAGTACAAGTACATGAGTCTGTTCACCATGACTAGTAGCACCGTGAGGAGTGGACAAAAAGGAAAAGTACTTCTCTGGGCCTCTGAGACAACGTCACACGTTATTTCTTGTTTCTACTCAACTTTGTTCGATTCGCAACTCTCTTAATGTGTGTAGTGAATTTTTGTCAAAAGCACGGCATAATAATTAGAACCTTAGAGAAGCAAGTTGAGTCATTTACCAAAAACTTGTTTAGCTCATATTTCATTTGGTTGCACACCACCCGTTCTTCCCTTCGTTCTTCGTACCTTGTTGAGATGAATATAATATAAATATAATGTATAGAGACAGAAGGGTGGTTTCCCAGCCCAAGAAAGAAAGAGACGTGGACGAAGGGTAATATTAAAGATTTACCGAGTCAACTTTAATGGAGTTAGTCTTCTTGTGGTGATTGTGGGAGCCTTTTACTATTTTCCATCTCCATAAATGTGGCATTGCGCCTGTCAGTAACGAGTCCTCGGAACATAATTTATTTACACAAACTTTGACTGGCCAAAAGAAGTTTGACAGGAGGAATTCATCGTAAATTCAAAATGCTTGTCGGTAGTGTAGAGGATAAGTGGTTGTATAAAGTTGCTGTTAGTAAGAACATCAAGAGTGAGAAAGTGATTTGCACTTTTAGTTATGCTACGTGGATGGATGCTAGTAAATGAGTACAAAATTCCTCGTGAGTATAAAAATATATTTGGTACTTGGCTTTGGCTTGTATACGAGTGGACGTGTGCAATTAAGTTTACGCATAAATAAAATATTACTACTTTGTTGTTGGACGGGTGGCCAAGAGTTATTTGTGTTTCCGAATGTTGTTGAAATATTGCTAATTGTAACAATTAAATTTTTATAAGAGAGTACAAATGATGAAGAGCTGCCTTTTAGCTTAATCAAAGGTAATAATTAGTTATTTCAGGACGTGCCTTCATTCCCATGTAATTATCCACACCAGAATGTTTAAGCCTTTAATGGCTGATATGTAAGATAAAAGCCCTTCTCATGGTTAACGAGATGTAGTTCCCACAGTTAAACTCTCCGTCATCCGTGTAAATTATTTATTCGCTAGACCAACTTAATGAGTCATTCATTTCATATTCAAACACTCCTACTTAACCTCCTAATAGTTTATTGAAGCTATATAATAAAACCATTTCCATTCATTCATTCTCTCCGATTCTTTATCTGAAATAAACTTGTGTCTTCTCGCAGTACAAAAAAATTCGTATTCTTTTCTCACTTATTCCGAGCCCTCACACAATGTTGTGTGCCTATATTGTGTGTAGCCCAGAAGTTGCGAAACGGAAATGAATATTTAATTAGGTCGCTCATAAATGCCATGTTTTATTTTAATATTACAAAACTGGCAATTTATGTTTACTCGTAAATGAATTATTTATAGGACGCTTATTTGCCCTTGCAGAATTAATTAATGCAACAAGTTATGCACATTCGTCTTCAGTGATTAATTGCCAGAAGAATTTGTGTCTGGATTATAAATCACAGAGTGACTTGGAGTATGCATAAGTGAGCACTGTTGCTCCTTAATAAACCTCAAAATATTGACACTTTATGAAGACACGAAGCCCTCCTACGTGTACAACATGGTTGTGCACAAAAGTAATAAATCCAGAAAGGAATTTGTAGTTAACCTTCGAGAAATAAGAAGGACAGCCGGTGCTTGAGAAATCATCACGTCCATTTCAGATCTCATCCAGCAGACTAAACTACCGAGTTGCCTTCGGGAGATAACTTATAACTTCTTGAGAATATCTGGGAAGATTTGAGTAACATTCAAATAAATTTTGAACAAGATAAACTATCAAAATATGAATTATAATTAGAGATGAGCGAGTGTGCCTGGATTTCGACACTTCATTTACGAATTGATTCACAACTGATTCTGTATCACAATCAGCGTGAAAATAATGGATATCAAATCATAATACACATTTATCAAATCTTCCAAGTAAAATTATGTCTTGTGGAGATAATGGCTGACGTGAACAATACTGAAGGTTCTAATTGCGGTGCGAAGATGACTGGCTATCCTAAGTATAATAGCAATATAAATGCTTAATGCTTAATACTTATGACTTTTCATGGGAATCATTCATAGAGAGGCGCACAGGGTCTTGAGTGAACTAATAAACTCTCCGCTTATCTAAATTTTGGACGGATAGCCTCCTCCGTTGCAAATACACTTCGTTCGAGCCTGGTAAATTTCATTTGAGCAGTAAAAGTTATAAATTGTGAATTACAAAAGTCATAAAGCAATCACGATAAGAGAAGTCTCAGAGGTAGAGGAAATAGCATTTTCTAGATACCTCGGACTATGCCCATTGTTAGTTTATTCTACCTGCTAATAGACAAGTAGCTCTCGGGATTATCGCAAATTGATATGATAAAAAATGATGAAACTTACTGATTATTGAACTAAGAAAAATTTTCTCAGATGTACAGGATCCAAGGAAGCCTTGATTTATTACTGAGATTTCAGAATAGAAGGAAGTTTCCATGAAGTGGTGCTTATTCTTTTGATATAAAATACACAGCCACTGCTGATGCTGACGACTCCTCTTAAAGGAGCACCCAGCCACCCGTTTCTTTTGAGGAGGAAACCATAAGTTACGTCTTAATAAAACGAAAGGAGAGAGGACTTTAATAAGAAGAAGATGATTTGGAAGGAGTTCGTTTAATTGATGTGGAGAGCCCGGAGAACGAAACTATGAGCTGTTGACTTCACGGGTGGTTCATGAAACAGTAGCTCTCAGAGGTTGGATTAATTATTGAGTTTAATTGTTGGGTAGGAGCAATTTGGAACTTGGAACGACCCTTGCTTTTGCTACATTTACGATCACAACATTAAACTTCTCTAATATCATACGAAGTGATCTCCTTGCGATGCAGTTAGGCTTCGCGATAAGAACTTAAAGTTAATGATGGAAAGCCCGGGGCTGAATGTTACACGAAAGGAGGACTGAGAATTAAATGTTCTTCTTCGGAGCTCGTTGAATGCACTCGGGGAGCATCATAAAAGCTTCCTGTCTGCGTCTCCTCCTCCCACAATTATTCTCTTAAAAGAAACTGCCTACGGTGGGTTTCGAAAGAGGAAGAAAATTGTACTTGAGAAATAAGAATCAGATTGAAGACCGAGAGGATTTAATGATTTGCTTATTTGATTAGTTATCTCTTGAGCCAGGAGAGTAAGTAATTTTTTATGTCGTTCTCTCGGACGAGCACTAGAAAGGAAAGTTTATCTCCTGTGGAATATGAGAATTATCATCGCGAGAATTAATATGAAAGAAACTGCACCCTATCTACATCATTACCTCCATTTAATTTAAATAAAAAAGTCGT
Organism: Isotomurus pseudopalustris; assembly: GCA_034698685.1. NCBI lineage: Eukaryota > Metazoa > Arthropoda > Collembola > Entomobryomorpha > Isotomidae > Isotomurus > Isotomurus pseudopalustris. The sequence continues at coordinate 8,040 of JAQGBV010001590.1, forward strand.
ATAAGATTTTAATTGAGCCAATTAGGGCATCCTGGTTGCATCAAATGAATGAATCTCCTACCTGTGATCTACTCCTCTCATCTTAAGTGTGTTAATTTAATTTGGCCACTTATCGTGGCACATTTTGTTGAATTTCTAAATGGCATCTTTCCTTGTGTAGGTGGTGTGCAAAATGTGATCCGCGAGTTCTATTCTTATCGGGTGAAGGTGTCGCCCAGTCTTTCTGTACACGAGGAGCTCTCAACTTATCAATGAATGTGTGTGAATGACTTAATTAGTTGGAAAGACCTTGCTAACTTTTTCTCCCTTGAGGGTGATTCCACCATCTAATGTATCCGCTTGTAGCGTAGTAAACCATGATTCCTATCACTCTTGGAACTTGGAACAATCTCACAGGATTGCGAAATTCATTCATTCATTCATAAGTTTTGATCATTCATAAAAATCTTCTCCAAGCTCAAGTCTTACTATAATAATATACACATTTACTCGAACTCTTGTTAAAGATCCTCTCTGATAACCTCACCTAGATTATATACACACCTTTCCTCATACGTAAGTAGTAAGTGCTATTCCAGATAATAATAACTGCGATGCTTCGAGATTTCTCCCACCGCAGCAGTCCCACACCACTCAGCAGAGATTGTACTGTCAGTATTAGTACCTTTAGAGAACTTCTCAGATCTGTTCTCGCAATAAGCTATAATGATATATAGTTTATTCATTCTTCACAATTACCCATTACCTACGTAAATGGACACAGCTTAATGGCGCTTGAATTACAACAATTGAGTCCGACTCCAAGAGAGAGAATGTCCAATTGTCCAGTTATGGTTAATGGGTTGGAAAGCGTTCTTCAAATGAAGTCTCCACAGGCTGAAAACGATCCCATCGTGAAGCAGTTGGTGATGCGCGTCTAATCACGTCAAATCAAAATAAATGATCAAAAGCGTACTATCTTTTTCATATCACACACCTCATAAAATAAAGGGACGAGCTAAGTGGGTAACTACCACATAAAAACACTTTTCTTCAGTCTTCCACCACCTTCTCCTTCTTTTGTAGCCTAATCTCAATTGTTTGTAAACTCTCCTCACTCAGCCAGTATCCCTTTAGTCTCAGAGAGCCCTGTGTGTCGTTCTCGTTGTGTAATTAACTGTGGACAAAAAGTTCTCTCGGAGTCTCTGAGTTTTCCTCGCCATAAGAGGCTCCTCCGCAGTCTCCAAACATTATTGAAGTTGAAACGTTGATAATTTCGAAAGACTTCTTCCATTTATCTTTGCCAACAGGAGACTAACTTTCCTCGAGACTGACTAATTACACTGGAAAATAATATAAGGCTATCTTTTCTCCAGAATTTAAATGTCGTAGACGAAAGGGCTAGACATACTTACAGATAATGCTGGCAAGTTATTTAATAAGCTGTGGCAGCCAAAGTTACGAAGACAAACACACATTCGTAAGTTCTGGAGACATGGACGAAAATTAATTTCTTAACTTCCTCCCGTGAGAAATTAACGGGGACTCGCTTCCAATCGAGAAATCAAAATGACAATTTAATTACGCTATTACTATTATGTACAGTTAATCGCTCGTAATGACAAGCTTCCTTCTTTTATTACAAAGCTTCTCTTAAGTTCTCTTTAAGCCTCTCTCTCTCTCTCTCTACTGTGCAGTCCTTCATCCTTCTTAACTTGCATAATAATAATTGATTTTGATAACTTGACTATCCTCTCTCTCTCACACACACACTCTAATGATGATGAATGAATGATAGAAAGCCGTAAAAATTACCAATAAAAGTGTAAAATGGTCTAAATTTTTTTCATTACTGAAGTCGTAATTTTTTCGGACAAAAGGCCATTTGTTTGGTGTAATAATATCAGCAGTGTGTGCTTTTTGGTTTTGGTGTAGTCATCGAATTTCCTTCCATGTTGTATCCGGGCCACTTTTATCTGTGGAATTTTCATGGCACGACTAGATTCTTTTTTCATATAATAATTCACTCCCCCAAGATAGAATATGGCCATAATGAAACAATAATGCATATCCAGCGTGGAATGGGGGAAAGTATTGCATGCGATGTTATACATTCTGTGTGCTGTGTTCCACACACGCAAGTGCAAATAAGCTTTCTGACGATAATACGAAGGCAAACAAAAATATTATGTGCGGACCTTTCTCCCGGCTTTCCCCTCTTCGTGAATCTCTCCCATATAAATAGTGCAACCTTTGTAACATTCCAACTGCTTCAAGTTTGATGGCGTTGAATGAAAAACTCATGCGTGTTTCATTTGGTGGCTCCAAGACTCCATCGCCACGTTAAATTGCGTGAAATATGTGAAAATGCTTTTTGGTTAATTCCACCAATATTTCAGTTTACTTGGAAAGCAGAAAAGCTTATTAGAGTTGCGTGCATCTTATCATTAAGGTAGGACACATTAAAGAGAATGGCTGGGCAAAGGATTTCGAGTATGCCAATAATAATTTAACACAAGTTGACATTGACAGTTTCTAGTTAGGCGTGTGTAATCATAATCCCCATAATCCGTCCTAATAGGGATCAAGTGTAAACTACACAGGGACTTTCATAATCCATCATCATTTAAGGTAGAAGTGTCTGCTGTAGGTTTTATGGCTCAATCGATGGGAGAGATGAAGTGTATGAAATTGATGCTGGAGAGTTTGCGGGTGTCCATCGAAGGAGATGACCATAACGTAAGAATGAGACTGACAGAGGAATGTTGGAATGTGATCTCTGTGGAGAACTGGAGAGTGTGGAAGGGTATTAAGTGTGAGAGACAGGGAAGGAGGTAGACTCACCTGAGAGTCTCATTAAGAAGAATAACAGCTTGTTGGTTTAAGCGAGAGAGAGATGCAATAAAAATAAGATGAGGAGTGCCACGGTTGGATGGAGAGGGAGACCTGAAGGCGTGGATTAACCCGCCCCCCTCCTATTAGGGAGCCACTTTACACCCCGAATCCGGTTGGAGTCCGCCCAGCGTCTACTAATCCGCATCTCTTATCCAACGGCCAGTGCCATGATATCATCACTTTCGGTTCGAACCGAGTGTGGTAATCCAAATCTAAGAATAAGACAGTTCGAACCTACCTTAAGAAGGAAGGAGCGAGTTCTGTGGCTACTCACTCAATATTATACACTCGCACTCTTGAGTCTCTTGCAGTAGACGAGCGAGTTTAGTCTTCAGCAACAAAGTTACTAAGAAAGTTACGACACACCAAGTTGTCTGCCTTGGCATCCACTTAACTCCACTCAGTCAGATTTTACACTCAATCAAACTGACTTCACTTGACGAGAAAAGGTGGTCTTGTCAGATATTTTTTTAATTGAGTCTCATTTGTTCCACTGAGGTAATGAGACTTCTCAGCCCAAACTTCTTGACTCACTCGATCTCCTGTGGAACCAACAACACCAAGACTGGATTCTTCATCACCACATCACGATCACTCTCTGTGCAAATACGACTAACCACACTTGCACTCACTTCTTTTTACAACTAATTAAGCACTCAAGAGCCAATTTAAGCTCGCACTACCCGAGCCAACTCCTTCCTTTAATGAGTTGACAAACCAGCCGGTGAATCATAACTAAACTTTAGCGTTTCAAACTCAACCAAACAGTTTTCTGTTTCAAACTCTCAAAGTGTTTCTCCCCAACTGCCCATCCAGTAAACATTCAAATAAGAAGAATAAGAACCAGGTTGAGAAAGTAATAAAATCTGCATTCATTATTATTACTCTGCGTAAGAAGAAGAACGGAGTGAATTCTACTTAAGACTTTCACACTTGAATATACATATACAGAGAGAGGAGAGAGGAGTTGCATACGAAACTGGATACGCGATAATCTGAAGACACATCAAGAGAAGTTCTCGTATAAAGGAAGTGGATTAAAAGATGAAGCATTAAGATTGCTGGAGGTGCATACGGTTAAATTGAGTGTGCCATGCTCCAGAGACACCCTAATAACCCATTTCTACTTCCAAGTGCAAGTAACACATCCAATAAACTCATTACACTCTCCTCATGACCTGTGTTGTTATCGATAATTACTGCTGAGACAATCTTGCATAAATCAAAGTGCACCAGTTCAGTGTGATAAGGTCTTCAATTCGCAATTTAGTTCGAGTGATATTAAAGAAGAGAAGAGGAGCAAGAGAACTTAAGACAATCATTTTAAGAAAATCAGAGGAACAATAAATAAGAGAATTTTCTCTCTTAAAATCATCGTTAGCATTATTACCACCACCTTTTAAACCTGAGAAGACTTTAGAAACTGAACTCTTGCTGAGTTACATGCAACTGCACTCTGTTTGAATTGAAGGGGGTCTCCTCTCTTTTCATTGTTATTATTATTTCAAGCTTTTTGTGAATGAAACGAGGCCAGAGGTGCTCTGAGACTCTGAGTTAATATTAAAGCTGAAAAGGCATTTAAAAGGCAGAGAAGCACACAAGTCGTAATAAACAACCGTGCGAATAAAACTCTCCATAATACTTGACAGACCGTGAAATGTAGATGGAGATTAAATGATGATGAGTGCCTCTGAATTAGCAGCATTTTAAGACGTGCTTTGACTCGCAGAAAGTCTTCAGCACACCTTTCGTGTGACTCTCCTGTCTTTCCTGTATAAATGCTGAGAGAGTGTACTTAAGAAGAGGACAAGCAAAGCACCAGTTATACAAGTAATTCGACTTAAAAAACAATTAAAAATGGTTATTTATTAGCCGTTAACAAGACAATAGAGAGCTGCAAGTCTGCAAGAGAAGACGACTGAAGCAGAGTGGTCCGAGAGAATCGCTCATTTAACCCTCATTTACCTCATTTTTCTTTCATCCGAGACACATTCATTCGAGGTAAGAAATGATTCATGTCCGATTGATATCTTTTCTTAATTATAAAATTGTGAAGGAATAATAGCACACTAACACTAAGTAAGTAAGTAAACGAAAGCCTTAAATTTATTCCCTGCTCTCCGTAGAGCTCTACACACACGATTTATTGACTTCGCTCCTCAGACAACTTCTTCCGCTACGGTAAAAATCAACTCTGTGAAACTAATTTGTTCTCGGTAATTTGTGGCACATATAAATTTCCTCCCTTCACACTTTGCATACATTAAGTCAGAAGTTCAGAAGCGTATTGTAGATGGTTGGAGGAATAAAAATAAATCTTTGTAGATTACACAATAGGTTGAATGTTGGTCGACCGAGGAAATAATATATTAGAACAGTATACTGCAAGTCCCACACAAAAAGGAGTCCAAGTCAAAATGTACAACATTATACCATTAAATTCCCGATTCTCACTATCAACTTTGAGCAATAAATGTTGGTTTAGTGGCGAGAGTTTCGAGATACCAGTGTGGGACTATTTCGGATAAGCTACTTAAGCTAATCTCAAATGTGGGCTAAAGCACGAGATTTTTCTCAGATTGTTCGAGGCTAAAAGTATTAATCTAATTCAATTATAAACAGAATTATTCATAGGAAAAGAAAAACAAATGTTGGTAGCATGCTACTTAAAAACTTAACCTACACACACAGACACAACCTTATCTCCTTCGTATATATTTATAAGGCTAGCGTTAGCGTAGGTATATACACTTAATAAGCGTGAAATAATAGTAGAAATATAATTATTTGCTCCGTGTATTTCCTTATGTGCAATTTAATGGGCGATCCTACAGTTAGATACACCATTGGTCATAATATAAAAAGATTTATTTGCATTATATATTCTTGGAATTTCCTCGCAATTAGTCTGCACTCATAATATGCACCTTTTGATTAATGATATCGTCTGGGAATAACCGTGTGCAGTAAAAATATGAGAGGAGCCTCCTCTTAATAGCTCATCTTCCCCACTTCTTCAATGTTAATCTTGGGCATATTTGTACTTAATAATTAATACACATCCGACGAATCTTGAGAAGTGTCAAGCATGATACATAAATATTTATTTGCGTCTGGGTCGTCCAGCCATTCATTGAGATGGAGAAGAAGAAGAGGAGCTGGTCGAACGAACGAGGAGCCGGATGGAAAGAAGTAAACAGAGTTTCCCTTTCCTGTGCACAGACATTATAAGTGGGGATTAAATGGGATTGAGAAAGATCGCGTGTAGATAGCTCGAAGCAATGGTCCCACCATCAAAACACTTAAAACATTTGAGTGAGAAAGACGTTAAGTCTTGTTTCTCTCAAGTCCATTCAGGAGTTGTGTCAATCTAAAAAAGAATCAGCGAAAGTCATTTCATTTCCACCCCTTCGGACGGGGGTTCTCTTGGCCTGTGTCTCAACCAGATGCACCGGAGGAACAGATAGGAAATGCAATTTCATATGAGACGAACTATAAGACAGAGTATCTCTGTGTTCGTCTTTCTCCATGAGCAGAAATCGACGAGTGTGTTGGGTTTGGTGCTTAAGGACTTCCTCGAGACGAAGGTGAATTGGGGAGCAATTAGTCAAATGGTATTTCGATGTTTGGGACAGTGGGGGCAATTAGGAGAGAGTCGCAGGACAGTGAGGCTCTCTTCTCCAGTCTACCTGTCCTTAAATTGTTTGTGTGGCCTGGCTGGCCCTATCGTCTCTCATTGTCCCCGTGCATATCGACGAAACTGGCTGCCTGCCTCCACAGCCAACGCAGTCTACCAACTTTTTCCATTATCCCAGGCGCCACACTTTTTTCAATCAGCATAAGTCGATCTCCTTCCACTTCGGGTTGATAAAGTCCTGATGTGCACTCACCATGCCTTTCTCATCTCCCTGCTTTCTTTTTGCTCACCCAGTCCGTGGCATTCTTCACAAGTCATCT
>JAQGBV010001591.1:0-14870 GCA_034698685.1 Isotomurus pseudopalustris
TAATTAATAAGTTGCTGTGTGAGGTGAATCTTCCAAGGCCAACTGGGCTTGGGAAGATTCACAATACAGACCTTGCAATTGTGACAGAGTAGAAGTAGTGAACAGAACAAATAGCAAGTGGACAGTGACTGGACATTCGACATGAACATAGGTAATAACTGTTAAACAATTACTGAAATAGATAAAGGAAAAACTCAGGTCAGGCTTGGGTAGATGTGATGCATAGCTACTGCATTTGCATGAAAGGTAAGAAGAAATAACAGAGTCAAAGAAATGGTTTTGCATACGAACATTGATACACGACTGAACACACTTAATGGAGGACCTAAAGGGCCTCCTTTAAACAAAACATTAAGGTTCCTTAAGGGAAATAAAGTGGAAACACTTTAAAAATATATTTATTTTTGGAGAGAACAGGAATCTCTTGATGGGTCATCACGCCTCGCCTCCTTCTTCCTTACTTACTCGACTAGGACTCGGGAAAACCGAGTCCTAACACATTCATCTGCAGATCACCTCTGCATCCCCACATGGCTTCAACGTTTTCTGTGCCTGGTCTCCAGACCAACTTCGCATCCCACGACGCGATCTCCATTGACCAACGCAGTAACTTGCTTTTCTTCTCTCGCATACTATGTAAGTATTGAACTGCTTTGTTGTCTGTCTGAATAATAAACTTGGCTTCTCTCAAGAATTCACTGAATTTTCTGTACGCCCAGATGATCGCAAAGATTTGCTTCTCGTAGATATGAGCATGACGCTCAGATTTCTAGTAATTTGCTCGCGAAAGAGATTGGCCGGTCTCCTTATGGAGTTACTTGTAGTAAAACCGCTCCCAGTCCAATTTCCGATGCATCGTAGCAAAGTTTCAATGGCTTGGAGTAGTCGATCCCAACAAGAACTACATCTTCGCAAATCTTTCGTTTCAATTCTTGAAATGACTTATGGCGTTCTTAGTTCCAAATAAATGGCTCCTCTTTTCTTAATAATTGGTAAAGAGGTGCAGCTACTGTCAGTACGGCTGTCATCATTCCGTTGAATGTTTTTGGCGCATTCTTCAGATCAAATGGCATGTAAAGAAATTCAAAGTGTCCATCATAGTTTTGAGTTGAAAAAGCTGTCTTCTCCACACTCGACGGGGATGAAGTCTTATTTGCCAATACTCTGCTTGTAAGTCGAAAACAGTACCAGTAACCAGGTTGGATCTGTCTTAAGATACTGTGAGGACCTTCCATTGGTGCAGCGCAGTCTACTGTGTGTTTGTTAAGTTCAACGTAGTTGATGCATAATCGCCATTTCCCGTTTTTCTTCGGGTCCATGACTACATTTGCACGATAAGGACTCTTCGATTTTCGGATTACTCCATTCTCTAACAAGTTTTTCTACCCGTTTACGAATACTTTCTTCCGTTTCCTCCAGCTTTTTCGTTCCAACTGAAATATTGAACAGCAGCTGCTTGTCCATAATCTTCTTAATCTTAAACTTCTCCTTGATTGGTTTCCCAAATCCAAAGGTCCTCTGCCTTAGCCGAATGATAATATCATTCTTCTTGATAAAATCTGCTCCAATGAAACAAGGAAGCATCAATTTATCCACTACACGAAATTCATGACTAATAATTCTTTCCTCCATCTTCATCCGTAGCGTAATTAAAAAAACGACCGACAGAGGAGAATTATTGGCACAAACTAAAGGTTTGTCCCCGCTATTCTCAAATTCCGGATCGAGTGATTTCGCTAAGTCGTAATCGACTAACGAATAAGTTGATCATGTATCCAGGACCGCATGGATTTTTGTATCTTCGGGAAGAAACTCAAAGGGGTGTCAGAGTCTTCCCCACTCAATTTTTTGGTGGTTTCTGTTCTTCCTCCTCTGAAGAAGAATTACGGAATTGTTTCTTCGAATCTTCATCCAAGTAGAATTTTCCGTCTTTCATTAGGGAATTTGCGTAAAATACGTAACGTAGGAACGATGTAGGAATTTTCGAAATTTCCTACGCTACGTACCCACAGTTTGCGAGACACGATGAACTACGTATTTTAAAAAATGACGTGGGCGTAACCAAGCTACGTTCTCGCCGAAGATTTTTTTAGTTTGCGTAAAGGTAAATACTACGTAGAAAAATTCAGCAATTCGCGTTTTGTCACTTCAAGAAAAACCAAAAGCTACTTCTACAGCCTCTCAAGTGCCAGTACATCGTTGCAGCTATTCTTACTAATTGTCATAATTGTCTTAAGGGTAGCCAAGTCAGTGACTACTTTAGTTGTAGTCTTCCTACTTTGGAACAAAATTTAGCTTAGTCTATCTTTACAACATAACTGTTCATGCATTTATTTCTTATTCATGCTGTCTTGAAGAATGAGACGGTCAAGTGTTACAACGCACAGAGTAGAACAAAAAAGTGATTATTTTGGAGTGTGCAACAAGAAGTGTAGTATGCATTTTGAAACTCCTACTCAAATTTTTACTCTATGTTTGTAAAGGAGACTCTTACGCTGGTTACGTAGGAGGTGACGTAACTTTTGAGTTTCTACGTCGTTAAAACGACGTAGCGACAGCGATTTGTTACGTACGACGCAGGTTTTTTAGCTACGTTCCGTAACTGAATTTTTACGCAAACTGTGGGCGTACGTAGCGTAGCTGCCGTGGTGACGTACGTAGGGACTCTACGTTGTCGACGTAGCAACTTTCTTACGTCACGTAACTACCTACGTTACGTCACTTCGCAAAGTCCCTATTATCCCGGCTACTTTAATTCCCAGAGCTGCTCCATACTTCTTGTAGCATTTCTCTGTAGCATGCCCGAGTTTCCAACACTTCAAACACTTCAGTTCGCTCTTAATCTGGTTGGTGTTACGATTTTCGTGTTGGTCACTTCGCTGTTGATATTTTCCTGTACGTTGAAAATCTCCGCTACTTCCAGATGACGTAGAAGCTTGTTGATCCTCCTTCGACTCTGATTTATTGTTGTTGTATTTCTGTTTGTACTTCGAGAATTTCCCGTGTTTCGCAGCAAAGTTGAATTGACCCTGGGGTTGTTTGAGTTGCTGATTCTTGTTTTGATTATTGACATATTGGCTTGTGTCTGTGACTGATTGAAGCTTGCTGAATGGCGGAATTTTCTGTCCATTCGCGGATTCTACCTCCAGGCTGCCGTATACAGATTTAACTGCGGTTAACAATACAGTAAATGTGTTGAAACGGCTTCCTGCGAGGGCTTTTTGGATCTTCAAATGTAAAGTTCGTTCGACTCTAAGGACAATTTGGTTATCTTAACTAAGAATCGTAGAGAAAGGTCTCTGTAGATTGGTGTTCCTTCTGGTGTAAATCCAGTATTTTTTCCGCTTTGCTCTATCTTCAAATGAATCATAGTGACTCACGAATGCTGTCTTCACATCATCCCAAGCTGTCATAGCTTTACCGGTGAAATCAAATCATGATTTCATCTCTGTTGGCAGTAGTCCTTTGAAAACATCAATGAAGTCTGCATCGTTATATTGGTTAAGTTTAAAGTAGCTATCAACTTCAATAAGGTATTCCCCAGGAGTGATCTTCTTCGGATCGAGCACTGGCTTTGCAAAATCCTTTGTTGTTGATTTTGAGATTTTCAAAGTTCCCGCAAATGCTTTTGCGAAAGCGTCCGCTGTCATCTGTGTTGCTTTTAGGGCTACAATCTCCTTTTCCGCTTTCTCAAGATCTAGTTGCATTTGTCCACAATTTGCTTCATTGTCATCCGATTGTTTCTTTAAAGCTTCAATCTGTTGATCTCTTAAATTCAAATCTTGTTCGAATTTGTTTTGGACTGACCTCATGTAGCCTCCGCAATTTTCTTCATTTCCTCTTGAGACATATTGACCGATTGATAGTCAAAATCTTCTAGTTCTGTGCGCAATTAGCAACTTCTTGGGTCGTCTTCAAGTCCTGTTGACTCACACCACGCGCACTCGTCGTTAATTTTATTCAATAAGACGCTTAAGAGTCTGGTGTAAATTGTGACTAAGTATTAGTACAATAGTATTATTTCTATTTCCTATTATTTAAAAAATGTCAATAGAATGACTGTTCGAGTTTAATTTGATTCCTTCTCAGCCAAAATTCCCTTTAAATTCTCGGAAACTATAATTAAAGAGCAAAATTTATTTAGAAATGGAAATTATTCTTGAAAACTGAACTACTTTTAGAACTCAATTCTAATTTAAACTGAGTTTAAACAAAATTGGAATGAACTAAAACTGATTAAATTCACTACAAAAAAATTTCCTCTAAATTGGGAAAAATTTATTTGAATTCACAATTACTCTCAGTAATTAATTTGGGTATGCACACCTCTGGTATGACAGTTTTGAGTTTAGATGACTATGCACACCTCTGGCTCAATAGTTTTGTTTGTATATGACAATGCACTTCCCTGGCATGAACAATCCAAGGTTAATATTGCAGCCAAAATATGGATTTAACCGTGTGGCATCTCATGCAAAGCAACCTGTACCGGCACGGATTTAACCGTCCAATAGTACCATGTACACAATGAAGATGAACACGTCTTTGTCTATCCTTTGTCCAAATTATGATTAAGATAATACACTTAATGCAGGACCTGAAGGGTCTCCTTTAAACATAACATTAAGGTTCCTTAAGGGAAATAAAATGGAAACACTTTAAAAATATATTTATTTTTGGAGAGAACAGGAATCTCCTGATGGCTCATCACGCCTCGCCTCCTTCTTCCTTACTTACTCGACTAGGACTCCTAACACATTCATTCGCAGATCACCTCTGCATTCCCACACTGCCAACTGAGAGTTTTTTAACAGAAACTCGCACTTTTCTTTTCAACAGCTCTTTTGTTTGGAACCGTACTCTTCTCAAGCAACTGCGCAAATTCACTTCCTCCGGGAGCCTCAAATAGTCTTCTGCTTTGATGCACCAGCAAATTAATAAGTTGAGCTAAATTGCTTCCAGACAGTGGCCTAGTCTTGTGGGTCACCTCCCCAAAGGAATTCCAGTCGAGTGTTGGATCTTTATGAATTGCTTTTAAAATCTGCTCAGCTTTATTTCTTAGTGTTGTTGGAACTTCCTGAAGTATGTACTCTAGTCTACTGTCTTCTGTATCAGCAGGGAATTCGTCTTTTAACAAATTTGACTCGAAAATTTTTTCGTATAAAGAATTGGGGATTACTCGTAATATCATAGCTGTACTAAAATGAGAGTGTGTTCAATACTGCGAGTTCAGTGCAGTAATGAACCACAAAACAAACAACCGTTCGTAGGTCTTTGATCTTTTTAATAAAGTGGGACTTGATTAGCTGTGATCCAAGGGCTGTCCTTCTTTTAAGGTAACCATAAATTGAAGTTACAGCTTTCAATGTCTTGGGGTTAGTTTTTGCTAGGTCTTTGGTATTTTCAATGCACTCTACAATTGTTTATATTTCTTCATCGGTTGCTTCAAGAATTAATTTCTTTGCTGCTTTCTCCTTCGATTGAGCGAATTTTAATAGAAAATCTTTTTGCTTACATATCCGTTCCAGATCCAGATATATATTTTCGAGTCCATGTGAGGCAATATAAAATTCCTTACCATGAACTTTTCATGGGTCTTGCGATGACAGTCAATAAAAAGACACCCGTGGGGTTTTTTGAGAATATCCCGTACAACTTCGTGGAGAAAGTGTTTATGTTGTGGAAAATATTCTCTGTTTAAAATTAATACTAGCAGACTGTCACGTAGGGATGAGAAATATAATTGATACGTACTGTTCAGCGCCAAACTCCTCAGCTTGTTGTTGTGAATTGTTTGCAAAATGCAAATACAGAACAGATTTTGATTTTGTGCTACTCTTTGGAAGACGTCTGTAATACGCAAGCGTGCAGCAGAGTCTGACTGGAAAATAATTTGATGATCATCATATATAACGATTGAATTTATGATATCCGATGGAACATCCTTGTAGCTAGGGACAAAAATGACACCGGGGTTGGATTTTAAAAATTCGTCGAACTTTTCCTGATAGCTGGTGTACACATAGTAGATGTGTTCGAATGCAACTTGCTTGCCAAATAACTTAGGTAGGTTTGCTTAAGTGTCCAATACTACCGTAGACTTTCCACTCATAGATGCTCCATAACAGATTAGAGAAACAGGAAGGCTCCACATCAAATACTTAGGGATCCTTTTCGTAATTTGAAGTGGTTAAACGCTGTTGAAGTGCCATCACTGTGAAAATGACGTTTGGTATTTAGGTTTTGGTATTTAAAGCAGCGACTGTCCCCTCTGCTAATTACAGCTGCATTGCTTGTAGCTAACTGCCTGAAGTAGTCATGTGTTGCGAAAGTTTTAAGCGATGTTTGCAGTACTCGACTCTTCTGGTGCTGCAGGTAAATTCCATTGTGTGAAAGTGTTATGTAACTGTAGACTGAATTCTTAATTGAAATAGCTTCTATAATATCCAAAACAACAACTTTCCATACTCTAGATTCTTCTCGCAATGATATGTCGTAAAGTTCATGATTACTGTTGAGATGGGAGAAATTTATAACTTTTTGAAGTAGCTTCATCTTTTCCATGAAATTTTGTTGTGACTTTATAGGAATTTCGACAAGCAGAGTCTGTCTGCGCTTAAATTAAAGTTGAGCCCGGAAATGTCTAATGAAAACTCCGCATTCCTTCATACAGTATGATTGTTTGGTATCCAACTAAAACTATTCATTATGCATGCTCATTTCCATTTTGACAACAATCAACTTATTCTTATCTTCCGGAGCAAACCTCCGTGTGTCCAGTCATCTCGATGTTTCCTAAAAAGTGTACACTTACACTTCATGTAAATTAGGTGCAAATTGAAGGCCTATTGTTGCTGATTGTCTGTTTCTTTCGGTTGACCATTTCCTTTTAGACAAAGAGCAACTGGACATTCACCTTACCGCTAATCCCTAACTACCATTCACCTAGCATCTATAAAGTCTCCTGCATGACTATTCTCTTCAGCTTTTTCATTCCCAACTTCCGTCACACACATTACTCAGTCGAAGTCTTTGTTTGTCTGTATTCAATATTTTACTATTTCGTATGACTAATTAAACTTGTGTCAAATATTACCAATTGTCACTCACTACGTCCAGTCTCACACTATCCTGCGAATAGTTGAAAGTTAGTGCAACTATGGCCCCTCCAAAGCTGCAAGATTGTGTAAACGACAGAAGTCTCGCCGAAGGTACACTGGAGTTCGTGCCGTTGAAAAAGTAGAGGATCTTCATAATTATGCCTGGATAGGCGCATTATCAACTCCTCCATGTCAAAGCCAAGTAATTGACGACTGGAGACAAATCTGCACTTATTCGGAAATGTCATTGATAAGATTTTGTCTGCTTATTTTGCCAAAATCTTGATTTGCTTTAAGAATTCTGGTTGAAGGCTCGAAAAGATGAGGAAAGCATCTTGGTTGGTCAAATCATGCGAGATCGCACACAAAGACACTTTCACAATTTTTGTGTTGCAGATGTAACACAACTTCTGAATCCTGAAGTATTCCTTCCTCTTGCTTAAATGGTGGTAGTGAAGATGAGACTTGTTTTGCTTAACACTTAAGTCTTCGTTTCTTATCATCAGTAAGAACAATCTTATTGTTCAGATTAGAGGTGACACTTTGGCACAGTTCTCACTGCAACACATTGCTCGAATAAACTTATCCATACTGTCAGCTTCAACATACGTTATTAGATTTATCAAATTATGATCGCAGTCAAAGACACAAATAGAGAAGCCTAAAAGAGCTTTGTTTCCTTCGAGGAGTCGTGTATTTCAGTCCGTCTTGTGAGACAAGTGTGCTGTTTTCACCAACAAGAAACTTGAAGAATAAATTAATTGGCAGATACATCGTAAATTGTTCAAATGAAGTAAATTGCTCTTCAGGAAAAGTAATTCGTTTCATTGGATTTGCAAGTAAACAGAGGTTTGTGTGTCTTGTTGTTCCGGAACTGAACCTTTGGAAACAGTAGAAGCAAGCTTGTTTTTTTCTGTGATTGTCTTTTGATCCAAGTGACCCAAGGCATTTGATAAGACAGTAATGGTAGTCTTTACCTTGGTCACTATCTTGAGATACTAACAATAGATTGATTCTAATTGTGCTCCTTATTGTTGTGTAACATGGAATAACTCTCCCCTTTTCGCACTCGAACAGATTCAGCGAAATTCCAGAGAAAGAGAAGAGCTTTTCACTGCCTTGTGAAAGTACTTGACAAACGTACATTCTCGTTCTTGGAGTCGTTTTAATCTCTGTCGCTCAGCTGGTAGCAAGTCATATGCAACTCCTTTCTTTCCTGGGAATAAAGATTTCGTGAAGATAAAGAGCAGCAATCACGTAAAGAAGAAAGCAGCTATCAGTTTTAGTTTTGATATTAAGTATTTTGCATCTCCTTAGAGGTTTCAGTGCTGGAATGTAACCTCTTCCACGTCGAATATCAGGAGCATATTCGATCGTTTTCAAATCCAAACTTGAGACGTCGATAAGTCTCCAACTACTTTCACCTTTCTTATACATAGACAAAGACACATCTAGGTAACTAGTTAATGCAGCTAGTCTGCTATCTATAAACGCGACATTTGTTAGACGCACGTATGGTGTGAAAAAAGTTCTCGTTACTCGTTCACCAGACTTAATTTTCTCTAAGGAACATTTAACTGAAACAGAAAACTTGACACCTGCCTGGTCTTGCAAACTAGATGCTAATATTTTATGTATCAATTCACTTGCATACTCGAAAGCTTGTTTAAAGAGTTTAATATTATCATCTAAGTCAGCTGCGAACTGTAGTATGGCTCCTGTGTGTGCTTGATTTGTTGTGCGAAACACACCCTCATCAAGATAAATGAATGAACGAGATGCACTTTGCCTACTGCCACCCCCTTGTGTAATGAACGCATGTCCCGAAACAGAATTTCCAACAAATATACACGAATCGCATTCTTGATGTTGTTTAACATGTACATAGAAGTCTGAAAGCTTTTCAAAAGAACATCTTTCGCAGCTACTAAATCTTCTTTGTCTTCTTTAACTGTGAAGTTTAAAAAACATAAATCCAAATTACAAAATCAGTCAAAAATACAAAAATGTAATCCATTTCAATCACCCCCGTTATTTTCTCCAAATATGATGTACCGTGAGGCTTTTTTGATCTGTGTCTTCAGAGCTGGACTTTTATTTACAAACTCCAGATTAAATGGTTGAATTTCATTCAAAAAGAAAGGAAAATTGCACGGCGAGGGGAATTGAATATGTTCATTCACAATCAAAGAAGCGTCACCTCCAGCATAACGTCCTAAATTGCACGCAAAAAAAGGCCCTTGAACTCTGCAACTGTAGGATCTTGCGGTGACAACAAAAACTTCTGAAAAGCTGGCCACGTTATAACAGACTGAAAAACACGTCTTTCTAATGCTATTTCACGAATAATATCGCAATACGTTACGCAATACACAGCTTTTGTCCACTTTACTTGATAACCGGTTGGACAGTAGCTTCAATGCTTTAGTTTTTTCCAATACAATATACAAACAACTTTGAGTTGTGTTACATTCATGACACTTTCGGATGACCCTCATTCTTCTATTTCCATTGCCTCAAACAAAATGGCAATTGCTTCAGTTGCAAAAGGCTGTAATGTGTTCAAACAGTTATCACTACAGTGATAAATCCTGGTTACAAACCTCTCGTCGAGATGCTGACAGAAATTGTTGGCAAACCGACGAAGATTACAAGCGAAGTAGAGTGAATCAAATTCTTTTACAAATCGGTCAGAAGAATTTGAAAAACTTTTGGAAAACCGGCCAAGTAAAGGCACTAGCAAAATAATAATTATCTTGCGCAATACAAATTACAATTTCTTGATAGCTGTTTCTAAACAGCAGCTTCCTAAAATCTATGTGTTCACAGGTTATACAATAGCATTTTTTAATATCGTAATTATATTTACTTTTACAATTTATACAATGATTACAAGTTGGAATAGAGGGTAGAGCTATGGGTATGTTCATGAATATATACTGATGGACCTGAAAAATAAAAATGTAAATGCTTTACATCGATTATTAATTATAGGTTGGATTTGGATTTAATAATTATACAATTACCCCTGCAGGCAAGTAAGTTGCTTTCAGTAATATTTTGTCGTCTTGTAGTGTTTTCACACTTGTCACCTCCGAGGTTTCTGTTATTCCAATTAGGTTTAAATCATAAAGTAGCTTATCAAAACCGCTATTAAATTCTGCACTTTGAAATTGTTCTAAACTTATATTATCATTAAGTATCATAATGTCAGCTAAACGTCTTACGCGGCTCAATGCAACGTATGTCATTTGAAGAAGAAAGTCATTAGTGAGTTTAATTGACGCTAAAGATAAAGTAGCACTCTGCGACTTTGCTATCGTAATTCCCAAAGCCAACTTAAGAGGAAATGTACGAACGCTCACATATTTGCACTTCTGTGGGTCAAAAACCTTTGTACTTGCTCTAGGAATAGGAATACTCTGTTGTTCAACAGGTTTAATTTTCAACTTAAAACCTAACGAAAATAACAGTGGGTAAATTGCTATTTATAACAGATCTGCTATCATACAATATTCCTGTGATAGTTCCTATTCCCCCATCCGTCAATCCCGCAGCTGACCACAAGTTCTTTGTCAACATAACTTTCGAACCAACTCCCAGATGCAGTAAATCCGAGAACTTAATTGGCAATTCGGCAACTTGTTGTCCCATTGTGATAAGGAAATTATTGTTATGAATTTTTGACTCATTATTTGTTCCAAATAACGACACAGAATCTTTAAAGAATTTTTCCCTCTCTTTGGGATCTAAGTTTTCCCACAGTCGGGTTTTAAGTAAGTCTACATCTTGGTAATCCACCCGTTTGTACCTGAAGTTTTCAAGCAGTTTTTGAAACCTTGTGTCTTTCTTTTGACGAACATTTTGCGTAAAATGAAAAGCTCAAAATTCTGAAACAGTTTGTAACCTCCCTGCTCAAACAATGAAATGTTATTATCCGAACACCAAATTGTATTTCCCTTAATGCAGGGAATCTGCAGTGGATCAAAAATTAGAATAATGCTTATTCCTCCAAAATCCTCCTTACACCTTCTAATAAACTGCAATCTGTGGTTAAACAATTGAAATACACCTGAGCTGACTAAACTAATCTCGTGTATAATAATGCAATGCAAGGCTTTGACTTGTCGCTGAAGGTTTGGGGTAACTTAAAACCGGATAAGGTCTTCATGCTTGTTTGAAATACCAATCTCTAGGAATGAGTGAATAGTTTGGCCACCGTCATAATGACTTGCACAAAAACAGGTAGGAGCTAACACTTGAACCAAAAGGTCTCGTGCTTTGAATAGTTTAATGACAGATGCGACACATGCACTTTTCCCTACTCCTGCTTTACCGTAAATTGCGAATTTAAACGACTTACGAATGTAATCCCCAGTGGTGAGAAACTCTCGAACTTTATTCACGAATTTTTTTTTAGATGGGATAGGATTCCACTTTGGGGCGAAGAAAGATGGAACTGTGGAAGGGAGAAGATTGTTATTCTTCTTCTCGTTTTCAATGTATTTGGAATACTGTGAACTCGTTTTGGACTTACAGATTTTCTTGCTTGCAAAGAAGGTCAAGGCGTGTGATAGGCTCAGGGTGGTTCATCGCAAGAAAAAGGATCCAGTGAAAACCATAAATATGTAACCTCTTTTTCTCACAAACAACAAGGGTCACTTTTTACAAAAAAGGAACCCTTCTCATAGAACATTGATTTATTTTAAGCAGACACGAGGGATCATAAACATGTCAATGTGATTGACAGAAGGGCTACAGGCTACTGGCCTTTAAAAGCCACTCTTTTATTTTTCGGCTTTCAAATATATGGCTCGACAAAAGAGAAAGGCTGTCTCTCCTGTTTGCTCTCCTCCTGCTGCTAAAGTAACCGCAACCGCAACCTCTTAAGAACTCACCGTCTACTTCCATTGCTGGATCATCCTTTGATCTCCCTAATGAACTGCTCTCTGATCTTCCGGGAATGCAAAGCCAAGGAACCAGCAGCGGCTCCTTTTTGCAAATACGACCTTGGATACAACCAGATTTCTACTGGAGTCCTGATACTCAAAATGCTGACAGCGCTTTGTGGATACGACGATGGAAGAATCCAGCAACCTTGTGCAATGAAATCCACTAGATGCGTGAAAATATTAATCAGAATAGTGGAAGTATGCAGTATGCAGTCAGAGCAGTTGCTGCACTTTGGAATAAGAAGCAGCCAGAATTCTCGACACCGGAAATTACCGAGTTAATCCCCTATATACCAATCAAAGACAGGCATCTTCTTCATATGCATTCTCTACCCGAAAGTAAGTTAATTCAAACTCACATTTCTGCAGAACTATATAGGTAGTCTTTATAACTCCATCTCCATTGTTTCTGAACGTAAATTAGTTCAAACCCGCATTCCAGAAGAACTTATTTCTACTTAAATTTATTCATGCGGCTCTTTGCAAAGATTTATTTCGCCTCAAACCCCTACAGAACTTCGAATATTCGATATTATTTTCTTGGATTCCTTTCTACAGAACTACAAGGAAGGAAGGTACTCACTCACTTGGAACTAATGTGGTGATGACCATGTCAACTTCAAAGGAGTTTGTGAAAATCCTGGATAAGATACAGGTTAAATTGAAATGGAGGAGAGCTCGAATTTCTAACCTGAACATGCAATGAACGATATTATTTGTAATCCTGCGAAGTGAGAGAACTTGGTTGTTGAATCTACATGTAAATTAGAACTGGCCAGTCTGGCTTTAGAGTAATTTTGGTTTGATGTATTTATTGTACACCATGTTCGGTCTGTTTGTTTTCTTTTGATCAATTAAAAAAATGCTTTGTAAATAGCAAAAACAAATGGAGTTTATGCTTTATTATTGAAATCAAATAATTAGCTCACCTCTTAGTTGGTTACTGGTTATTCTGTCTGCAAGGATTTCCAGCCAAATGTTGCATAGCGTTGATTACATTCGGTGGACGAGCCAATCTTACTTCCAATTCTGTCACTTGATTCCTGAGTTGGGCATTTAGATTCCTTAACTGAGCTATTTCTTGGTCTTTTCTTTCGCACGCTGTAAATAATTGTTGGGATTTACGCGTCTCTGATAAAAGTTCGTTGCTAAACGCTTTCAAAATTGCAACGAGAAGATACCACAAGGGCTCAGGAGGTGACAACAACTCTGCTATCTCGGGGTCCATAGTAGTTGGCAGAAAAGGTGATTACAAGCGGAAGGTCTGAAGGCTACGGAGATTCTGACATGAAGGATTTCTTACATGCATACAGTTGTCTCACCTTCATTTTAAACTCAAAATGATATCAGACATATAGAAAGGCTACATGTTCCATTTTAGCACCACTTATCCCAAGAATAAATATTTATTCAATTTCAAAATGTTTCTTGTAATTCCATTGCTCTAATTACCTTGAACGAGACAGTCGCCGCTTATTTGAAGGAAACAATGTGTAAAAGAATTCCTTTCCATCCTCTTGGGTTTCTGTGTGAAAGAGGCACCGCAATGTATCATTGTTGCATTGTAGGTGAAGAGTAGGAGAATAAGTATGCTTTCGCACCATAGGGTCGGCAAAAGATAGGGGAGTAGTGTAGATAGGTAAAAATCCACGAATCAATATTCTTATGGGACTATTAGTGTGGATAGGATTACTGAGGGGGACGTGAGGGTTGAGGACAGTTTCAAAGGGTCCGGTTATGATAGAGAAGGGCTCTAGAATCTAGCTCGTGGGTCATTATTTGGGGGTCTGCGGACTATGGCGCGCGCGGAGAAGCGATTCCTCCTCTCCCTAGCAACCCTCATTTTTCCTGAGTAACAGCGAGTTTAATGTGTCTACGGAGTCGTGGATGGTCTAGGAGATGTAAAAGTGGGTCGTGATTTTTATCAGACCTAACTAAGCGCTGTGGACCAAGTCATCGTTGTAACAGAATTCTTTTTGAAGTATTGCTTGCCATGTCTAGGATTGTCATTACTTAATTATTTGAACTTTCGATGGTCAAACTATAAATCATTGCCTTTTATACAACACACTCATAAAAATGGACTATACGTTTATTCCTTATCAATCGCTTCCTCTATATATAATATTGGCTATATAAAAAAGTTGAAATATAAAATTATTGTGAGTAACAGAATATCAAGAAGACAATCCATAGTAATTGTGGGCTCGTACAGTCCGTGTCTGTTGTAAAGTGGGGTGAAGTTACCTGTTCATGCAGCTGTAAGCAGGTACGTGAATTAGCTAGGAAACAAGTCATGGATAATTTTAAGTCACTGCACAGTAAATATTTCTACATACAGTAACGCATTCCAGATTTGTCCCTAATCATCGTGTCTCTGAAATGTGACAAGGTATGTGCAAATTTTAGCCTTTTCAAAGTTTTCGTTCACTGGAATACATAGTGCAGAAAGCCCATTCGAAGATTATGACGGACAAATAATTTGCTCTTTCTCCCCTCGCCTGTGAACACCTGGCTGAGTTAGCTTATTTAGTGAAATTTGGAGTAAGAAAACATTGCATACAACGGGGTAGTAATTCCAGACATGACTGATGCATGTATCGCTAGCTTTAAGCAATAAAAGTTCTTGCACTAATAAAAATACTGAACTTGTCCCCAGCAAGCTTCTTTCAGGCGTGAAGCTTAGGTTTACACTGCCAAGATTCCTTCATATGAAGTTTTAGTTTATAATCCATCATTCCGTATTCCGCTGAATATTCCTTCACAAACATGTGACTTTCATTTTAACTCCTTTACTTCATAATCAGACAGATATTTT
>JAQGBV010001592.1:0-14863 GCA_034698685.1 Isotomurus pseudopalustris
CCTGCGGATCTCTTCTCGTTCCTTAAAATGGGATACCGACTCTCTCAGCCCGTCAATTGCCCCGATGAGTTGTAAGAATCTGTAGATTAATTAATCAATTTATTGGAATTAAGCGTTAATTAATTGGGTTTTAATTGTTCCCAGATTTTCAATAATGAGTAGCTGTTGGACGTGGGAATCAGACGATAGGCCCAAATGGACTTGCATTATTCCTGAACTCCAAGCCCTTCACATCCAATTAGATCAATACGTGTAACTTATTTAACTTAAGTCTCCAATCCAGTGATCCAGTTCAAAGTGCTAATTAATTTTAATTGTAAAATCTCTGATTAATTCATTAATTATACAACACGTCAAATAATTTGTATCCCTCATATTTAATAATTAATCAACCAAGTTTGCTGTAACTTTACTCATTTACTTCGTTAATCTCGTGCGTATTTGTTTTATTTTGTAAGCCGGGTGTACAGATAATTCGCAAAAAGATGTCTTCAATAAATAGAAAAGAAATTAATGTAAATGTTGTTTGCACCCAACAAAAATTAAACCTGAAATGTAAATTGCCTTCACACTCCAATGATTTTGATGTTGATAGACTGTTAATTGTTTATGGATTTGTTCTCTCTGTTTTATCTTTTCATCTTTAACTTCCAAATCATAAATTTTGATTTTTAATTGGGTCTTGAGTATTATTTGCTTTTAAATTGGTTTGGGTTAGTTATCAGCGTGCTTAAGAATCGTAATTCTTTGTCCAGAGGTTTTAGTTTTGGCACTCACACGAGTAATTAAGAGCCAGACAATAATAAACACCGTCTGTGTTAGCCAAAATCACAGACTGCCAAATTGCTCAATTTCTCTCATATCACAAACCTCTGTGTGCACATCCCATTAATTAATCTAAAAAAGTTTATACGACTGAGCAACGACAAATGGGCCTGTGTCGTTTTTACAATAAAATAAATATCCTTTTCATTCAAATCTGTACGGAAAATGTCACTTGAGAAATCAACAGTGGATTTAGTTATATAATCATCATCTTGGAATAGGCTCAGAAATAAACTATATTTATTTTGTTAACGCACCTGAAATGTTTCACAATTTGCTCGTTAAGTTTTTGAACGATTTTCTTTTTCTAAATCTTGAAAGTTTTAAAAATCCGTGTCCGCAGAATAATGACTCTGGAAGACTAGCCAATCAAATAATATGGAATAGGTAGATTTTAATTTAATGATAGGATGCAGTGCTTCCTGCTTGAAGAATTGCAATCCACAAGATTTCAATTGCCACAGAGAAAAACACGAGGATGCCCAGTGATAGGAAGTCGGTATGCTTTCGATATTTCATAAGCAGGTAATTAATTACGAGTTACCAATTAATTACCAATTACAAATTAAAATGGCATTAAAATGAGACCTGTTGCCTCCCTGGACAATTTCATAAGGATTTCGCGAGAGGTAGTGAGGATATGCTCATTATTCTATTTGCTGTAGATCAATCTCCCAAAATCCAGGATAACTAATTTTATATTTCCAGCAGTTTGTGTATTGTGTATTTCCAAAGGATTAACAGGTCACTCTGCTTCCAAACTCAGGATACCACTATTCCTGCATCATTGTGGAAAATTCATGAAAATTGACAAGATTCATTCCATGATCAGGTGATTCATTCTTTAAATAATTAATTAACTAAAACGTAAGCTGTAAGGTGTGTATTTATAAAAGTTATTAATTATTTAGTTACGATATCCCAATCAATCGTAATAAAAGTCGATTTTCGAGGACATTTAAAGTCAATAGTCATTGACATTGTGTGGCTTTGATCTGACTCCTGAGTTGTCACCATAAATGCACAGAGGCGAGTAGATAAGTATTCACACACCTGGAAATGTTTACGGAGCAGGAATTTGGGATCCACAATAAGCCTCTATGATATTCCTCAAGATAATACGGAGTGAACGGAATGAATGCTCTTCAGTATCTCTTATAGCCAGTGTTATCTGACTGTCCGGGCTTATCACTCGATTTTTACCACACGTACACACATACGCCTTCAGCCTATGCCTTCTTCAACATAACTTTACAGATTTTTGAATATGCATGTAATGACCACAGCGTACTACTGAATATCATTTTTTCTCAAGTTGAATTCAATCCCAACGGCTATTCATCATCATTATGACATTAAATAGTGTCGTGGAAAAGTTAAATTACATCCAGGGCCAATAATAAGTTTCACAGCAGATTTCCAACAATTCAAGCGACTTCGTGAGGCCAGAAGTAAGTTACCAACTGTTTGAAACCCAGAAAAATGGAGATAATTGAAGTAAAGGTTACAAAGGAAATAATTACACATAGCTATTTCAATTGTACTCCTTTTGATATTTATTAGTTCAATTGTAGACTTCAGACTTTAACTATTCTCCATTGACTTTGACAGATTTCTTTCACGACATTTGCAGCTAAAACTGGCTGGCACGGCAGCCTTGAAGATGAAGGGCCTAAAGAGCAGCGCTGACGAAAAACTTGGTGAAATCGTACAAAATGCAACTTTGTCCTGGAAACTGCGCAATAATTTCAAAGAAAAGGAACTAGTAACATAGTCGGAGTACAAACAATACTTGGTGAGTTTATCTTAATTTTCATTTCGGAATTAACTTTATCGTAAAGGGTAGAATAATGTATTCTATTCACAATTTTTATACATTTTAGACTTGTAGTCTTCACGTGGAAGTTGCGTCGTATTTGTTTGCTTCTGCTGTACAGAATTCTCCGCAGCTGACGAGGATATTTCCATTCAGGCTTTACGTGAAGGGAAAAATGAAATAAATTATCGACATTTTGCGACAATTGGGACTTGGTAAGACATTTAAGCCTTGTAGATTAATGCAGAAATCGTTCTGCAGCAAATAGATGCATTGTTGGTGCTTTCTATAAAGTAGAATAATCACTCTCTTGAATGTCAGTGCACAACTTCACAGAGCAGCATTCAAGTAATGCACTGAAATCAGAGAATAGCAGTTGAGGAATTGGTTTAATTTGAAAACCATTAATAGGGAATGACGTGAAACAAAATTAATTTCTGAAACGTATCTATAGCAGGCATACCTATACCACTCGACAGGAATTATACCCGGAAATGCTGCGACCTAAATAACACACAATTTGGATTTGGATATTCAATAGGGATTGAGAAAAATCCAGATCAGTGAAAGACAGAGCTCAGCAGATCGATTAGGAAAGAACATAAGGACATCAAAAAGTCATCCGGTTGTTAAGTGAAAGTCTCGAATTGAGGACGGCGGTGTGGGGCCGGCCGAACTGCCATAATCGGCACACATCCCTCTACTCATATCAGTTTTAACCAAACACAGGACCCTTAAATTAGTTTGCATAATACTGCTATGCTGCATTAATACCAATCAAATTAGCGTCATGATTTTGTTGTTTATTTGTTCCTGAGGTTTCCTTCACAAATACAAATTACCACAGACTGTCAATGAAAGTTGAGGACATGTATATTTTTATAAATTAAGTAATAAGTTGAGGATAATGTATCACAATACGTTAATGAAGGCAAGCATAACACTGTGAACATACGAAAGATCATGAGTACTTTCTAAATCAGCTTCTGAAGAGGTAATAGATGCTTTAGTTCATTAGATTTGAAACATGGGTAGGATGGGAGGAGAACTTTATTGTAGTGGGCAACTTTAGCGTTCATTAGGAATTAAACATTTGAAAGAGCGAAAAGGAAAGTCACAGTTATGTATTGGAAATGAATATGGAGTATAAGAAGGTACAAGTAGATGCAAGATTTAAATTGTGAAGACATAGGAAATTCTTAAGCGGCACTGGATAAGAGTGATTCATTATTATGCAGTCGAGTTTACCCCCTTCAAACTTCAGTAGGTGTTTACCATTATTTATCCAGTTCAAATCATTTCGGAGTTCATAAGAACTCGGGTGATATTTAGGTTTATCTACGACTACTCTCGTATAAGACAGAATTATTTTGTTAATCTAATTAAAGTCGATTTAATAACAGTTAACCAAATAGTTGAGGCATAAGATTGGCAGGCGAGTTAAAGATAGGTAAGGGTATTGATTGAAATATACTTAGTAGGTCCTTTGACAATTTCCGTTGTCATCGATGGTAACACCAAAGTTCCTAATATGATTCAGCCTAAGTATCCAACTACGATTCATAGAGTATTGAAATTTGCAAGCTTCCAAGTCATTAGTAATGGAGATACGGTCAAGATTAGCATTTTAATTCAATACGTGATGTGAACTACTTTCGATCGTGATTTGTTTGCGTTGATAACCGTTTATAAATATGAGGTATCATGCGAGACACCAATAATTAATTCTTCCTTTATCTGCAGGGACGTCGATTTCGCTGTTTGAGTTCAACAAACTTAATGACTTTTCAAGATGAGATCACATGAACAAAAATTCACTCGCTAGGCCGATTTGGTCACTCTCTTTTTAAAATCTAGGTCGTGGTCTGGTAATTGCTTTCATACTATAGCAAATGTATTTATCACCCATCAGTTACTAACTTCATCGGGTTTGATATTTAAGTCAATAGAGTCATCAACGTTCACTGTTCCAAATATGAGAACTTCCAGCGTGCTTATCTTAGGTGTTAAGCCGATTTGGTGTGGCTTATTCGAAATTCGAGATTTTATCAAAGCCTCATGATAATACATCAACTCACGAATTCAGGCCTTATCTTTACTGTCAGTTCAATGAATGATATGAACCTACAACTCTCATTCATACATTGATAAAGGTTATGAGCGTACTTGACAGGACATGTTTGTAATCTGCATGACCTAAATGCTTTCTTCAGATATTTATCTGTTCATCTCTACGAAGTCCATTTAATAATAAAAATTCAGTCGTGACTTTGTAAGCAACCGATTTCCATCTGCGTCTCGTAATATTTCTTGCAGCATAATTTAATCTTAAACTTCAACGTTATTACTTCTTGTATCATCTTTGAGGCTATCAAACATTCAAAAAGAGGCATTTGTTCCCAATTTGCCAATTTAATTTTAACCTGAAGTTTACCCATTCACATTTGCTATTTTAGAATCGCAAGATACGTAAATACCCAAGCTACCTGTAGGCTTAAAGGTTATAGGGAACAAAAAATACTCCTTAAATTGAGCAACTATAAGAATGAGAATAGCAGAATGACTGTAAGTGTAAGTGGGTTGTAATTTAAATCCATTCTTTTATGATGAAAGAATGTAAACTGTTTTTTATATTTCAGATCATCATCATCGCTTTTTTTAAGCGAGTCCTCACATTTTGTGGCCTGACGGCCGCAAGGTTTCAAAATAACCGGTCTACAACGAAATCTCAATACCCCTACAAATTAAAAGTTCAAATCAGTGGAAGTGATGCGAAGACAGGGAGCTGTGAAATGGGTTACTATCAAAGAAACTGGATACAACTTATAAATTCCAATCTGCCAGTGCTTGTTAACTCAACAGTATTTGACGCCTCCATGGTCAACCAACTCTTCACCTTTGGGATGATTAGCTTAGAAGACTTGGATTACCTCGTTCGTTTTTAAAAATTATAATCAACTTTCCATTTACATAGATAATTAAATTTTAAATTATTGTAATATTAGATGCGCAAAAGCAATTCGCAGCAAGATCGAGCCACTAAACTGTACACTGAGATAGCTAGAAAATGGGACGACAGACTTTTCCCAAAACTGATAGTTGCACTTCGATCTAGTGGGCACTCCAAGGCCTTCCAAGTATTTGCTGGGGATTATGAATACCATGAGGTTACCGCACATACTAATGTTGGTACCAAATCTTGTTGTAAATAAGACGTGCACAAAGTGTTTCTACAAGTTTTAATTAGATCCCACACATGCACTTTACGATAATGAACTTGATTTGGTACCGACATGAAAACAGTCGTAACAGACTTTTTTTAAAGATTCCAACCGTATTCTAGGTTGTGAAATGAAGTGAATAAAATGTTGAATGTAAACTTGGTTTCGTGCAGAATAACAACGTCCATCCAAATTCTGTTCCTGGGAATATTGACGGTCTCGTGGGATTTGGGAATCACCAGGTCAACTTACAAACAGATCCTAATAATTTTGTGTTCAACAGTGTTCAGTGTAACCCAGAGAGATCCCGCATCGAGCTACTTGACGCCAAAAAACGAAATGACACTGTTATTTCAATGCCAGATGAATATGAAGACTACACTATGACCAATAAGGCGGACATCTCCCGATTTAGAATTTACTCTTGGCCAATTATATGCTTCCCTGTTACGATTGTTTTACTCTTGTTATCATTAGGAATGATTGTATTTTACTTAGGAATCCAGAACGGTGTGCAAATTATTAATTCCCTTCGGTCCAATCCAAGAGATTCAAGGTCAATGGAATCTTTATGTAAATAATGCAATTTTTGCAAGTAATAGTTCAAAAATCTCAAGGGAATATGTTTATACAACCTCTACCGTTTACAAATCTGCAACATAATGTTCAACGTAATTAACTAAAAGTCCCGTCGAAGTTATAACTGATTTATGAGACATTATCACCTTGTGAGTTTTTAAACGCCACTTGTTTTATATAAAAATGTATTTTTACCTGTACAGATCGCAAGACACTAAAGTGTTAAATAACTAAACTTCTTCTTTGATCTACAACTCTACTGAAGCTGACCTTAAATATTTGCTCAGCACTAAAAGTGTCTTGCCGCCAGTAAAGGTAGAAAGCCATTTATTTATCAATTAAAATACGTGGCATTTAAAAATTCGTGTAGTGTAATTTATTTTTACCTAGAATATTTTAGTTCAGTGCACAAAAATCTCATGCAAATGATTTTGTGAAGTACTTTCTATTTGTAAAACTATTACTTTTAATTTTTATATTTGATAGATATCCGAATATCGGAAACAATGTACTGACATTTTCGAATCTGCTATTTTGCTGTCCCATGCCATTTGACTCTATTTTAAATCTTTTTATGAGGTGCACGCGTTCTCATCAGTACATTCTTAAAACTTGGGTTAATTTGTTGTTGTTTGTGTCTTTTTCACTGGTGTGTTTATGTATGTACTATTTGGTGTAGTGCATTATGTCCTAGTCCTGGTGTTTCCACACGTTTTATGATCTTTTAAAGCTATTAGTAATCTCCCTCGCACCTATATTATTAATTGCATTGCCACTTATCTTAAATCGATTCCAATTTGTATTTCAGTTTATGTATTCTCGTACATTTGTTAGTTATGCAATTTTAAGCGTATTATTTTTGCAAATTCCAATACTGACAATTAGTTATATAAGCTCCACAGAAAACCTCCTCAAATGTATAATTCGAATACGTGAAAGACGCTTTGTATACCGACTCATGTTTAATACAATAAAAATCACACAGAATTTACAAAATAATTGCTTATATGAAAATCCTTGTATTATAATTTTATTAGCAAAAAACAAAGAGAAATTAGTTGGGATACAGCTGTAACTACTTCGGTTGCATCAGACGATATGACAAATAAAGACGGTCTATAATAAATAATAATAATAATAATAATATGCGTGACGTGAAAGGATAGCTGAGATTGTTGTATTGATATTTTCTATTGATGCGATAGAATTTGCGATTTTGTATTTCCAATGTATATACCTTGCGTCTGTAATTCGTCTCTTGTGATTTCCGTCCCAACACAAAATGCAAAGTACAGTCATATGAATACTTCAAATTCATGGTTCAAAATTTTGAAATTTGAGTACAAAGTCGGAATCCAGTTTACTTTCTCTGCTCACCTAAAGAGGCAATGGAGACAGAGAACCTGTGCATGACGAATATGATGAAATGCAATTAACGGCTTATTAACGATTACATCATTATTTGTACATAATCATATACTGTTCAAGTACAATTCAGAATCCGGATAATAAAGGTACAAGAAAGAAAGACATTAGGTTTATTTGAACGCCCTAGGAATACATAATAATTGGAACTCCTTACAATTCGGTTTCAGTAGTCAGGATAGGTTATCAGAATGTTTAATTGAGAACAAGAACATTTCGAATCTGGCTTTAATTATAATTATACATTACTATTAATTAACCTCACAATCATGGAATTCAGATCATTATGACAGTCATTTGTGGCAATTCAGAGTGAAGGAGAATGCAACTCTGGCATCGTTAAAGCAGAGAACGGATTGAATGTAAAGTAATTTTTTCAATATTTAAGCTTAATCTTTGAAATTGAAAATGAGTAATTCGGCTAATGTTTAATTGCGAATGACTCTACAATTAAAACTCAATGGTTACGAGCCCGTATTTCAGTATTTCATAGAAACATAGCTTGATTGCTTGGTTTGCACCTTTCAGCAAATGTCCCTGTACTCTCGCTATTGAGGCTTTTCATGGTATTAGATTTATAAGTCTATGTTAATAAAGTAAGGCACTGCGCATCTCAACTCTGCAGAAATGACAGTAACAGTTGGTTTAAAACATTGGAATTTGCGCTGAATGCGCTTATGCTCCTGTACAAAGAAGCTTGCGTAAATTTTTGATCCATGTAAGCTATAATAAAATGTCCATTTGCAACCTTTTAATCAGTGGAGAGTTAAAAATGTAAAAATTATAAATCAATTCGTAGCATCCTTATTGATCCAAGTTAACATTTAGCACAAAATGTTGGCAATTTTGACCAGCTATTTTAGCACAGAATGCGCTCCCAAAAAAGGATAGATAAGAACATTTGTTATCACCTTTCGATAAGAAGGCACACCTGTGCCTAAATTATTCACTGTTTATTCCACTCTGCTACTGATCTCAACTTCTCAACTGCCACATATTTTACATTAAGTCTATTGCAACATATATTTTACAAGTGACGTTAACAAAGTGTGCACTGAATGGCTGTGACTGCAATGGACAAAGCTATTTTGAACTCCAAGTTCGAACTACGATAAAGATTTTGTGAAGGGAACAGAAGAACTACAAAATCTTTCCTTGTGAAAGTGACACCGATTTCGCAGCGCTCGCAAGAATGCATTGTATTAAAGAAGCCTGATAATAAAAAAACAGTGATCAGCCACGCTTTTTGGGGGCAGTAAAAAGGGAACCAGAATCACAAAAGTAGTCCTTATGAATATCTAAGATATTCATTCACAGCGACCCGTGACATGCGGCTTCAAACACAAATTCCTTACGGGAGCTACATTTCAATTGGCATTATCTCACTAATTCATACGATACTGGGAAACCCCCATTTAGTAACGTTAGTACTGCCTTATAACTACAGTGTATAAAAAATTGAGGCCTCTAGCTTACCTGGACTTGCCATAATTAATTGTGCAATTTAATAAATTCAGCCTGTCTACGTATGATGGCTAAATGATAATTCTATGTCACAGGAACATGGGTAAATTACATGAAAACTAAACGTGCTTGTTTCTATCCTCTGATTCTTCGAGACGACCCTACAAACTTTGCCTTGCCAGCCGAGGTTTTTAAATAAACGTATTTTCTGTTTCTGTAAAAGCAATGCCAAGAAAACCTGTAGAATCCAACGCTGCCAACTGCCATCGCATCTTCACAACTATTTTTGGAAAGAGATTTAATCGAATTGGAGAAAGTTGAAATCAATGCTCTACTTTCAGACTAAACAGATTTTTGTGGCCTACAAAGCTTACAACAAAGTTAAATGATAACAAGGCCTTGCTCCTGGATTTGGAAATTTTGAAGAATTGCAGTTGAGAAGAAACTCTTTTTAGGTATGACTCAGAAACTAACAAAGATATGAAGAATTCAGGCACTAAATTAAAAATATGCAACGGGGAGATAAAGACGACACAAGTTATGGCAGAAACAACCACGTGAATTTGGGGACACACTTCCCAATCATTCCAAAATTGAACCAAAACATGTGCTGTGTAAATGAGACAACAACAAGTAAGAATTTCCGTCAACGGAGTTTTGTATTTAACACATATTAAGAAACATTATATATCCTTGACATAACCATTTGCTTTTTGTATTTATTTGTAACATTGGGGTCAAAGCGGAGGTGTCAGAAAAGATGAACGTCAGTTAGAACAAAAGTACACGAAACGAAGAAAAGCACGTGCTCAATGAAGAAAGTTTGAATTCACAATAATCCTTTGTCTCCAGCTGAAACTCCATTTAATGTAAAATTTCATGAACAAGGTTAACAAATGGTATTGAATTATTACCCAGGCAAAAATCAAGTACAAATCTAATTTTTTCTGTTCACCTGCATTTATAGGCTCTCGCAAGATCTGATGTTGTCTGGAATGAGGATAACTGAGATCAAAACCGAACAATAAACCTACCTATACGTTTTATTTTATTGCTATCAGTATTTAATTAGTTTACTATAATTTATTACTCGACACAGCTAAGTATTTGCAAAATTCTATTCTCCATATGGCCCTTACCCTGAGACTCAATTTAAACACTGTACTGCAGTATTTCCGTTCTGTAAAAATATTTCATTTTTAAGTGTATCCACGCTGGTGTTCAATTTTTTATTTGTTTTAATAATTGTATCCCAGTGCGCATAACTATATTGAAAGTATTAGAAATTTGTAGAGTTGTACTGTTATTTCTGTCTTCTTGAATCTGATCAGTGTAGTTCATCAAATACGTTTCAACAAAATTATGTATAAAAAGCTTTCATGATTGCTTAACAGCCGTGTTCGTAAGGATTTAATAATCTGACATTTTTCAGAAACATGATACAAATTAGAAATGAAAATGAGATAATTTTTATAGAGGTGCACGATACAATTCATGCATTCAGACAATACGGCATGCTACAGAAAATAAACATTGAGCTATACTACTCATAGTATAGATAAGCGTAAGCGTAATGGTATACATTTTTGATTCCATGTCTTTTGTTATCGGACAATGTAATTTAAACAAACTCCATGTATTTACAATGAATGATTCTGTGAATACAATAGTCGTCATTAACGCATTCTGCACTTACTTATATCCGATAAAATATATTTTCGAAAGATTTACCACACACCATTAAACATTGACTTTCGAATAGAGAACAATTTTGCACACATTGAAGAAACTGAAGCACGCGTACTTGAATTCCTTGACGAAGGTGACTCGATGTCGATCAGTCTTAGAAAGTATCGCTATGCTACGATGACTTAGAAAGGACCTTTCGACTTTCCCTACACAACTCAAACACGGCGGGAAGGCTTACGGCTCTTAGGGACCGAATGCACTGGAATTTTAAAAGTGAAGTCTTATTATGGGATTTTATATTCACGAATTGAATTATGGATGGAGTTCCAGGGCAAACCCTTAGGTGTAATGGGCCAAAGTCATCTTGATGGGCTAAAGTGAAGACGTCATATATTTTACCTGGACGTCAGCAGTAGTATCCTCGAAATTTCCCTCCCAATAACAGTTCATCATCATAAGGTATTTTCGAAATCCGGTCTCACTTCTCCTCAGTACCTCGGTTGGAGAAGAATCCCACGGGGATGAGGCCAAGAGCACCCTTTCAAGGACCTCAGACTCAACGGGAATGGTACGGAGTGGCAAAAATGGATAAGACATAATCGCCAGTTTGTTGTAGATAAGTGGTAAACAATATTTCCGAAACCGAAACTGACAGTCTCACGAATTGATGATTGCGATTGTGTAAATGTGGAGTTTATGAGTTGTAAGTGGAGTCATATACGATCAATCATTCATGCAAAATCTGGGGCGTCATACTTCATACAACTATGACTTCTTGTCAGAAGTCTTGTCTAAGTAAAAAATGTACATAAAGCTAATCATTATAATGTAAAAAAACAATTTATGCAGCCCTGAGATAAATCATTCTACCATTTAACTCTAATTGGTCTTTTGAAACTGTGCTATGTTGTAAAACAAGAAGTTAATGATGAGCTTTAATTCTTGCATGGCTTGCATGTAACTAAAAGTGGATCATTTGTATTTTCTCGATGTTGAATGTTACTCCTCAATCCTACTGATGGTTTGATTGAAATTTCAATAGGTTGCCGAAATAACATAACCGAAACAAATCCTCGCACATTTGCCCAATTGTTTCTTCAAGATTTGACGACGATCGAATTGAACAGTCTCTAAGGGCAGTACAATTTCTTTGCCACCAAAACAAGAAAACGAGCCTTAAAAGTCCTTCAAAAATGACTTCAAGTGGCATTCAATCAAATGAAAATTGGAGGAAACACATTCAGTCCAAGTTTTACGAGCTTGTCGATTCGACGATTATCTCAATTGACCTCGCCACTTCTCTTTACGCGTCTGAGATGATAAATGGCCAAGAAATGGATTTTCTGGTTAGTCATTTAGAAGCTTATACCACACGAATATTCGGGGTTAAAAAGTACTGATTATTTTGGTTCCATTTATTGTAGACGAACAGTAACATTCCACATAAAAAGCGAGTTTCCAAGCTTTACAGCCAAATGTCCCGAAAATGGGTGGACACGAAGTATAAAAATTTGATAGAAGCACTTACACTTAGTCTTAACTCCAGGGCTGTAGAAATACTTACAGGGACTCCTCCTCAGGGATTATGTATTATTTGTCACCTTAATAAACAACACTATGACTATGACTATGACACAGTTGGAAATGAAAGAGAAGCTACACAGACTGCACTTGAAGTGAACGAGGTAAGTTTGCTTCCTGAATATTTTGTACACAAGCATAATAATGAACTTACATTGAGCATTTTGAATTTCTTCAGATCGACAACACACGTTCTCAAATCGTTTCACTGCCCTTAGAAATTCGCGAGGAATACGAAATTCAACCCCATCCAAATCAGTTTGGTTTTGAAAATGTCCTGATTCAACCGGAAACACAAGAAACATTCCACAGGGAACATCCGTCACAAAAAGGAATGAAAACCCACACTGTTATTTATATGCCGAACTAAATGACCACAGCCGATACGCTATAATTTGAAATCCACAGATGTAGCATAAAGTCTATTATCTTGGTGTTTTAATAACTCTGATAGGATTTGTGTTTCACTGTGTATTTACAACTAGTCTTATAATTTGCTACACATTGTAATGTATGCCATGTTTCCACTACCCAGTCAAACACTCAGCCTTTGTTTGTAGTCCACTTTCTTCTAACAGTCAGTGTGTAGAAACTACGAAGTTAAGAGAATACACGCAAGGGTTTAGTCCAACGCAAGTGGTAATTTTTAGTAAGCCTTTGAAGGCAAACAAAACTTAGCGTAATTCAAAGAAATCTAATTCGAAAAGAAAACTCCTCCTGTGTGTACTTGCATGTCTATTAATCTAAAATTAAATGGCGTCTTCACAAAAAAGATAAATATTAGTAATTTGAATACTGCGCGCTGAAAATTCATGTTTGTCTGTTGAAAAACTCGTCGTGATTCCAAATAACAATTGGAGCCCGGACTGTATGAAGCATTGCATCCGGTAAAAATCTTGCGAACTCACAAAATTGATTCTAATCACTAATTGTACGGCTCTGTGGACTCGCAGGTGGAAGGGGGCCATGATTGCAATGACGTTGTTAGATTTTTAAGTGTTTCATCAATTTTACTAGCCTAACTTAGTTCTACCGAGTTATCTGGATATTTAAAGGACAAAGTGAACTGAACTTCTATGCAAATTTCTTATGCAAAGTTTCTATATATTTGCAATACTTACAGTGAGTAATGACAGTCACGAGTCATGAGTTCTCAAAGATATAATTTGCATGTTAGTGAGCTTAGGACTTAAATTAAGTGTACACGGACGTCACTATGCATAGAATTTTTTTACTCAAATTCAGATGCCATTTCTTTCCTTAGTGCGCCGTGTCATATTAAGTAAATATTGCTTTGATATTGTTTTTTCATAGCTGAGTTAAAGCTGGTGTAAACACGAGCTTGCATAATACTTTTGTGCAGTATGCTTGCTAGAATTGCCATGACTGAACTGTTAAACAATGAAAAATTGTGAAATTGTCGAATTTTAAAAATAATTCTGTCAAGCAAAACTTTAACACAAAACTACTAACAATTTGTTCCTGATTTTAGTGCACATAATCCGCTCTCAGACAAGACTGATAAATATGTTGTTATCACTTTCTGATAAGTAGATACAACTGAGCTTTCCAACACTCACCACCTCTTGAGTGCTGCCACTAATGTAATCCTTAACTGCCACGTATTTTATTTGTCGAGCTGAAAAGTGGGAAGTGAGTGGGTGTGACTGAAATTTATCACGCGCTTAAGGACTCATTCCTATTGTTTTTTGAGAAGGTTTCCATCGTGAAGGGAACTGTGAATTGTGAGAATCCTCAATGGGGAAAGTTATAAGGATATCCTTGCTGCTGTTGATATATTAGACAAAATGTACAAACACTTGCCTAAAGCTGGAAAACAGAAGTTTTCCATCAATCAATATCCTTACAAGGCGGATTGGATTATTGTTGTTCGTGAAAGACTATCGGGAAATCAAAATTATGTGATTGTTGAAATACAGAATATAACTCCAAGTAAGTTCTCAATATGATAAATTCACTAAAATGATTTACCAACTGGTTTGGGTTTCCGGTTAAGACAGAAGAAGCAAGATGCAAAAGTCAAAGCCCATTTTAACAAGCAGATGATTCGCAAATGAGCAGACACGCATGGAAGAACTCTAAAGACGCCTGAGCTCTCTGTGGGAGCAGATCATAATATCGCCTTAAACAACAAGAAAGGCTCAGCTGGAGGATTATTTGCCTCGCGGAACCAGAATATAATTTTCAAGTTACCGAACCTTTCAAATGTCGATTGAAATTCTGCAGGGCATAAAAGCAAAGT
>JAQGBV010001593.1:0-14855 GCA_034698685.1 Isotomurus pseudopalustris
AAAATGGGGATTTGGGGAAGACACGATGTTGTCTTCTTCAGATGTCGAGAAGGAATCCCCTGGCTTCCTTCTTCTTCCTCGTGAGTTGAGTCGGAGTATTCCTCCGCTCCAACACACCAACTAGTCCCTCACCACAGTAGGCAAAATCGTTTGGTGTGATTAGGCCTTAAGTGAATTAATTGGCTGAACTAATAAGAATAAGTATTAAGAAGATTAAGAGCTTTCACAAGATTAGTCGAAATAGGAATAACTCTCATTTATTACAACAGTAAAGACAAAACAAGAGTTTTCCATTAAAATTTCTAGTCTCTACTGTCACTTAATTAAAAATAACATATTCGCTACATTTTCATGAGGCGGTTACAAGATCGGATTCTTCTCATCTGGCCCATCTTCTTCGACTGCTAAAGCCACAGGGTCTGCGTCTGGGCCATCTCTTGAACAATCGACTTCGGGCGGCGGTACCGGGTTTTCAATGATTTCCCACGGTCGCTGCCACGGGCCCGGTCCTTCCTTCTCCTCCCGAATCTTTGCGTTCGCAGCCGCCAACGACTCCAACCTTTCCAACAGATGGAGGAAGACCGTCTGGCGTCACACACTCTTTCTCTGTCTCTTGAGATTTCTTGACACTGGCACAGTGTGGAATTGGAATTAATGCTGGAACTTAATTACTTTGCATCTCATTCCTGGATTTATAATTAGAAAATAGTGAGATGGTCGAAGAAAGTCGACGTTGACATAGCTTAGGTTATGAGTGAGTGAGCGACAGGACAAATCCCAATCAATCTTCGAATCGGTGTAACTCTCATTTATTACAAAGCATGGACAAAACAAAAATGCGTTGTCAACTACTTGTTGTGTCTGCCGTCGTCATTAAGTATAAAACAATTAATTGATTTCGATCTGATTCATCCGCCGTATCATCTTCCCTCACTGCGGAACACCATCCAAATAAAAACTACTGTCTCCTCCGTCAGATTTCAAGCAGCTTTTCGATGATTTCCACTGTCGCCGCCACTGCCCTCGTCCTTCCCTCTTCTCTCGACACTTCTCAGCAGCCAACGACTTCAACCTTTCCAACACAGGAAGTTCTTCTGGCGTCACAGACTCTTTCTCAATGTCCCACACCAACAGGGAACTCCCAATCGGTCTTTCACACAGCCCAGCCAGAAAAGGCCCATCTAACTGGCAAATAAAAATTAAAAGACAGGTCATTGATAAAGTCCCTATTTGATATGACTCATGACTATGACGCAACTACAATTAGGTATATAACTCTATGATGGATATCTTTGATGGATGTTTACCACTGGAATGTCGATGTCCATTTGCCTATCAAATGAAAACCGAGGGCCAACTGTTGCAGCTGGAGGGTCTCCACTTGGAATCCACGCACGAGAACAGCCCGAGTGATTTCGACGTCCTTTTCAGTGATATCGCATGTAAAGGTCAACGATCGCAGGTCTACAAGAAACATTCCAAACGGTTAAGAAGACAGTTTTTGACTGTCGCACAAATATCCATCCCCATAAGTTTTACTTGCAAATCCGGGAGATTTCTCGATAATCTCGGCAGATGTTTCGCTACTTTTACACTCCCACGTGTCCCAAGTGACATTCAGCGTCTCCAGACGAGGACATTGTCTCTTTAGAACGGTCAGCGAATTCACAAGCTCACTAAAGTTACAAGTGAAATCCTGAAGAGTCAATCCCGTTAACGTCTCGGGTAAAGCACGTCGTGCAGGAAATCCACTGGCGAAGCCAAGTACCTTAAGCACAGGAGGAAATGTCAGTTCCTCCAGTCGACTTCTCAGGATGTGTGCGGGGATGTCGCAGCTCTCTGTGTCCACCATACTTTCTTCAGCCGAGGAAGATCCTCGTGTCGTGTCCCTCGAAGGATTCCAAATCTGAACCAACTCGACCTTCTCAAACATCTCCATCGCGATATGCCGAGGTATTAATAGAAACCGACTCGCGTTCTCCAGGCTTTCTTCTCTTAAAAATCGAAGTCCAAATTGTCGACTTGGAGGCGACACAGACTTGGCGAATTTAAGGTAATCTTCGCTGCACAACCCAATTCAGGTTCTCCGCCGTAAAGAAACGGGTTGAAGAAATCCAGAAATTGAGATTAATTTGGAGTTGTGCGTTCCCCTCTTTTGCCTCAACGAACTCCTGAAGGAACACAACTTCATTTTCGACGTGAAGGACAGTCTCCAACATCCTCAGATTCTGATTTCTCTTCAGTTCCCAGTAGAAACGGTTCATTGCCCAGTTTTTGACGTCAGAGTCATGGCCAGAGAAATTGATTGAGAGTTCTTCGACTTTGTACAGCGACGAAGGAAACACAGTTGATAAGTTCCACCGAATAAAAAGTCCTGCCAAACGAAGAACCTGAAGCTTTGGAGATTCCACCAGTTTCAAAATTCTTTGGTTTTCGTTGAAAATATCTCTTCCGTCATCAGCATCATCGTCGTCTTCATTTCTGAGCTCCAAATTTTTTAGCCGAGGAGCCCATAAAGTGCAAAATCGAGTCCAGAGTTCCTCCTCCACCACCGAAGGTTTCTTGTCGATGATTTCTTTGATGTCAACGGAGAGAGTGTTGACTTTGAACGGAGGTGCTGACGCTGACTGTCTCCACACCAGAATCCATTCAAACTTGCGATTTAGAGAAGACGAGGATTTCTTCTGCCTCAGGAAGAGTGTCGATCCAAGACTTGGTCGTGTCTCAGACTAATCGTAGGTTGAGAAGATTCTGCAGTCCTCCTGTTCCGGAGGCGACGAAGTGAAGAAGGTGTGTGTTCACACCCGCAGGTAACTCAAGCAATCTACAGACAAACACAACGAGTCAATCACCAAGTCGAATAAAAAATTCGGTATATCGTCGACAGTTGATGACATTGACGTACGGAAAAACACTCCAGCGACAGAAGTGCAATTCTCGACTGGAGAAAGATTACCAAGTCGGGAGTCAAATCAGATTTACGGGTGTCCACTACTTCCACATCCAATAGTTTCGAAACTCACTCGGGACTCCAGACGAGAAGGAAAGCTACAAGAACAAATGGAGACTGTCTGGAGTCTGACTGAGTAAAAAGAGAAGGGAACATCTGACTTAATTCAAGTTATCCCGACCTCAACTTACTCACTTAGTTAGTTATAAAGACATTTGCATTTGGGGTCCTCAGTTTGCCTCACCTCACAATTTTGTGAACTCAAACTTCCTTGAAAATACAAAAATTTCTCTTTTGTTCCTTCAGGTGAATGTTCGTTAATCTCTTAATCTTCTCTTCGGCTGGAGGAATCCTCCTTCGTCTCTCATTCCCAGCCGACGTCATCTTTTCTCTCCTCATCTCTCATACACACACTTTCAGTCGCACCCAGACGGGACGTCGCCGTCCTCACTTTGTTGGGAACACTGAGATAAGTTGTGTCGCAAAGTCGCATCGACACTATGGATTTTTAGTGTGCCGTCGTTGTTCCCAGTGGCCGAGTAAATTGATCAAGTGTCAATAGATGATTAATGAGTTGGTTATGAGGAGGAGAAGTTAAGATTGCCTAATCCAACCAAACGGACACGTAATAGCCAAGGATCTCGAAAATTTGATCTCTGAAACTTGTCGTGTAGCTTAAATTAAAGCTCAAAAGTGGGTTAATTATATTTAATGGAACGTTTATTTCCTTACTCCATCAATAAGCCCTGTTAACTTACAGATAAATACAAACTACCAACGTCACACTAAAAATCCTTCAAATTAAGTAAGCATAAATTCACCGCCCTCCTTCACGAGCCATTCGTACACACGCAGGATCATTTTGAAAGTATCAAAGGTGAACCCACGTGAACAAGTTATGTTTTGGAAATGCAGGTCACATGAAACTGGATCAGATGGATTATATTCTAGTTCATCAACGTAATTGACTTGAAGCTCAAAACTTCCAAAGGCGGATCTTCCCTTGCACAAGCTTTCTGCTTTTTTATCAAATAACCTCAGTGGTTTCTTCGACAGTCCCGTCTTCAAAGATTCGAAACACAGACGTTGATATTCCACAATCTTGGCTTCCTTGTCACTCGGTTCTAGTTGTAGAATCCAATCTGGAAGCTTATCCAATGATGTTAAAATCCCTTTGATCACTGGACCATGTTTCTCGTAGCCCCTCTTCATATTCAACTGGCCTAGTTGCCTGATGTCGTTAGAGGCGAATTCGTACAGCTTAATACCAAACAGGTTTTCCCACATCAAAAGATTCCAACCTTGAATTAGCTTGGCCCAGAAGAGGCTGAGGAACCTGCCATCGTCACCATACTTAGTTCTTGACGAATGAAGCAGCATTTGTGTCGAAGCAGCCAACGAAAGGCAGTAAACTTTGTTGTGATCACTCAGCTTCACGGCCACAGCTGCTTGTTTGACACTTCGATGCGGTTTTCGGCCTAATTTGTTGTAAGACTTCTTCTTCCGAGCAGCAGGACCTGAACTGCTACTTCCACTTTTCGGTTCGGATTCTTCAGGAAGAGGCACCCCGGAGGAATTTGAATCGGTGGTGAGTGAAGAGGGTCCCGACTTTAAACTGAACTCTCCTTCCTCCACGACGAAACAAATCCCACACACATTCACAAATCGTTTCTTTTGCACTTCACCTTGGACTAATTTTTTGCAAGGCTTCTTCCGAGCAGGAGCAGTAGAGTTGAGATTTCCACTTTTCCCTTGGGGTTCTGCAGGAAGTGGCGAAGGACGACGCTTTCTTTGTGAACTTTTATTTAATTCCGTGTTCTTTTCGATATTGACCGATGGTGTCTGAGAATTCGCGTTTGCAGTCGCCTCTAACCTCTCGTGTACACTCGCATGACTTGACACCAGGACCACAGCTTCATCCGTGTTCGTTGTTTCTGTGGGAGGCGTTTCCCGAAATTCCTCATTCATATCAGACGATGTGGGCTTGTTCGGTGAATAAGAACTAACAGTGGAAGCATCCGCGTTCAAGTCAAAGGGCGTCTGGTGAGTCTTCGAATGACCTGACCTTTCTCCTTTCTGGTCACGAATATTTCTGCTGACTGAAAGTTGCTTCTTCTTCAATGTCACCGTTGAGTTTGGAACAGAATCTGTGCAATCATCTGCCAACGGCAAACTCTCGACACTTGAACTTTGCATGCATTCTACAACTTCCACTTGATTTTCAGTCTTCACGCTAACGGCAGCCAATGGACAAAGACACCTCCCTGTCAAATTCAAATCATAAAATCAAAAATTACCTACAGCCAACTTTAATTTTAGAATCTTGTTGATTCTTAAAACAGTAACTCACACTCAACATCTGAAATTTTGTTCCTC
The DNA here is from genome assembly GCA_034698685.1 of Isotomurus pseudopalustris. Taxonomy (NCBI): domain Eukaryota; kingdom Metazoa; phylum Arthropoda; class Collembola; order Entomobryomorpha; family Isotomidae; genus Isotomurus; species Isotomurus pseudopalustris. The sequence continues at coordinate 5,327 of JAQGBV010001593.1, forward strand.
GGTCGAACAACAACTTCGTTCTGAAGAATAGCCTTCGTCCCTTTAACCACATCCTCAGTAGCTCTAATAAAATTAAGTAAATTAACAACTTCTCAGTTAAGTAGAACCACAATTAGCTACAGCAAGCCATGAAGTAATTAACGTTTAATTTTGGAGTTTACTTGGGGAGGAGGAACTCCACGAGACAAATATCGGGACACTCCGCCCAGAAGATGAATTCGGTGACGACGTCCTTCTCGCTGAAGAAATTGAGGACGTCTCTTCGTTTAAGTCCACGGATTCCCAACACAACGCAACTGCGTTTCTTGTCGGCGTCCTTCAGCGTCCGGTTCTTCTCCCGTGTCAACTTCTGATGCTCCTCCTCCAACAGATGGTCCCTCCATTTCGTCCCGTACTCCTTCGTCCGAAACTCACACAGCTCGCACTCCAACTCCAAAGTTACCTTCGGCATCGCGCAAAACTAGAATAAAAATTACTATGCTTGATTAACTATTGTTCACATATTCCCAGTTCATATTCAAAGATTTTACTGTTTAGTGATGTTGTATACTCACCTATGGATCCTCGTAATTTTGTCAAATCGTCGCCTCTGCAACTTCTGTGTTGGTAATTAATTAAGGAATTAATTAATGTCGACGACACTTCTGAGTTTATGATTCTCTCTGTATGCGTCCTCTTTGTCGCCATTAGATTTTTAAATTAAACTCCCGCCGTTTGCCGTCAGTATAAAGACTCGCAACTCCTCGCGATGCTATTCGTGGCGTCCAGCTGAGTCAGCCAGCCAGCGTGACGCCTGAGGAGATTTCGAAGCTGATGATACCGGCTGCGTCGAATCGGACAGAGGGGCCGGGCGGACGGATGCAACTCTACGGAACTCAAGAGCTAACTACGGGAAGGCTGACCTTGACCTTGGTGACCTTTTGTCCTCGTCCTTTCAGGACAAGAGTTGCACTTTATCTGAACTATCTTTGTACACTTTTGTGGGTTCCCGAAATCCTCGTCCTCCTAACAGTCCGTAACAATCCGTCGCTGGAAACAGTTGCGACGGACTTCTTGTACGCCAACTCTGCAGCTGCTCTCCTTTCGGATGCGCGTGAGGAAGGACTTCGTCCTTCGTCTTTATCAATATTTACGTTCTCGCGTTGTGGTTGATAACTCTTTGGATGAAGGATCCGTCATGTGGACGTCATTCTGGCTACTGGCTATTCACAATGCGGGAAGGGAGTCTTTTTGAACCTCAGATGGTTTCTTAAGAACATCTGGAAGAAATGGATGCTACAAGGGTGCTTTTATAGAAGGAAGGAAATTCAATACCGGTTAACGAAGAAGGACTTGGGGATGATGGGGCGATCAGGCTGCAAAAGGTAATAATGTGAGATGCATTAGATGAGGCGAAATGAAGTGATGGATTTGTTATGGGATGAGGAGAAGTAGGACGAGTTGTCCTGATGCGAAGAGAGAGGAAAACAAACATAATTTGACACTTAATAAACAGAACACAAGTTTCGTTTAATGTGAGCAATTATTCAGCTGGTGAAGGTCACAGAGGTCTCGTTGGTCAAGCGGTGTCATCGAGACTCTTCACGTTTCTTCTTCCTTCCGCAGTAACACTTCACCGAACATCCTGGCTGCTTCACTTTCTTCTGGAAGTCTTCGATCTTCTGCAGGACGGGACCCACAACCTCACTCCGTCGAACTTCTTCCTCCAGAGCAGCTCCAAACTTCTTCGCGTCGAAATTCCTCTCCAGCCGTTCATCGCGAACGAACTCGGCTCTTCTTTCTTCGAGGTCGACGACGCCGTTGTGAACTGCGAAGTGGAACCATTCCTGAGCGTCCCTGAACATTTCCATACCAAGGTAAGCCATAGCGAAACATTTTAGTGCCAGCACCACTTTCAGATGAGCGCCGAGTTTTAAATAGTCCATTCCAATTGCGAAGCTTGATGACAACCCAGGAGCTTCGTCGTCCATGAAGATACTGACGATCGAGAAGGCAGAATCCGAATGTCCGAACTCCAGCGCCTTTCCGAACCACTCGAGTGCCTGCAAAACAAACACAACGATTGTCAACAGAGGTCATCAACAACCCAATTTCACAGAATGCAGGTGTAACGTCATTTACCTTTTTGAGGTCAACCTCAACTCCTTCAACTCCGCCAAATCTGAAGGCCGCTCCGACGTTGTTACACGCCTCCGCCACGCCAAAGTTCCGTAAAATATCCCCGGACCCTTCCACGAATTCTTTCATCGGATCCTGCGCGGCCGCCTGCAGGAAGAGCGCGTGAGCTTTGGCAGCGTCTTTGGGAAATCCCTGTCCTGCGTGGTGCATCCGTCCTAAGTTGAAGATACCTCGGGCGTCGCCTATCTCTGCGGCCGCCGAGAAGTACGCGGCTGCTTTGGTGAAGTTGGGAGGGCGGCCGTTCCTTTCGCCCAAATAGCGGAGTCCCAAATAGCAAAGTTCGAAGCCCGGCCAGGACTCCCGGACGCAGTACGCTTCACCTTCCTCCTTCTTTCGTTTGGTGGGCGGAGTGCGTGTCGAAGGTCGACGTGCAGCAGACATGGCGACAAACCTACAAAAGGGATTCAAAAGGATGAGGAGCGAATCTCCGAATAACCCAGTAATAAAAGAGAGAGGGAAGGAGGACTTACCGAACAGAAGTTAAGCGTTGACAAAGTACAAACCGTCGACAAACTGCGGGAGTAGTTGCTGAGCTGTTGGCTGTCTGTGGCAGGTCCAAGAATGGAATTATTTGGAGTTTTTTGGAAGGAGGGAAGAAGTACGAGTGGCGACGTTTGTGAGTGTTGTGGTGGGATTGACGGGGAGGGCAGAAACAAGTGCAGACAGTGCAGAGTTCCTTCGTGACTTTCGTGAGTGTTTGTTGAGACTTGAGAGTGTGCAGGGTGCTCGTTACTTTTGTTGCGACTCAGAATAACACGGTAGGCACGTCTACAATTACTTTTGCGTAATTGCGTTTGCGTAAGTTGGAATTCCCCGTATAACCGACCACCTACGTCAAATTTATAATTTTTAAGATGCCTTTTTCATTTTTCTCCTTCATTGTCCTTTGTTTGTCTTCGCGCCTTCTGCACATTCGGGTTTAATTTTTGGCGCCAATCTCCCAGCCCTCACATTCAGACAAAGACAGTCGCTCAGCGTCAGTCGACGTAAACAAACACACGTGTGTGTGTTGTGTAATTACTGTTATTACAACGGAGGAGAGAGACGTGAGAAGTTGACGCTGCGAAGTGTTCGGAGGAAGTAAACATTAAGTAGTTGTGACGTTGTGAGTGAGGTAAGCGACAGTTTACACGTTCAGTTCTTAATACTCCGAAGTTCCAACTCCTCAAGGAATCTTTGACTGACGATCCCTTTCTCTTTCAGATGGCATCGTTTCTGAAGGAGCCAAAGGGGGTGGGTGGAGGCGGAGGAACGGAAACGAAGGACTGGATTTACGAGAACAACGGAGAAAGGTTGTATGTCGTCTCAATGGACAAGGTGAGCGGAGATTTGGAGACTGGTGACCTTTGTGTGCGCCATATCACCATACGTCATGAAGTGCCAAGAGGTGAGAGTGAGGAACTGAGGAAGAGCATCCTGGAACTTACTGGCGCCTTAGGGAATCATCCTGGCGAAAGAAAAGAAAATAACATCGTCTTCTCAAGTGCCGGAACGAAGGAAGTTGACCGTAAAGAAGTTGAAGTTGACGTGATGATGGAAAAGGAAGTTGACTGTAAAAAAGTTGACGGAGAAGGCAGCGAGATGGAAGATGACCAGAAAGAAGAAGAAGAGGAGGAAGTTGACTTGAATTTGGAAACTGCCGGGTTATCCGGTGAAGAAGATGAAGACGAAGAGGAAGTTGACGTTGAGGTGACGAAGAGAGTTGGCGAAAAAGAAGGTACTCTTCGATTTAAATCCATTGAAGAAAGAGTGAAGAACTTGAAGGTTGGGACAGATTCCGATAAGACTGAACGGATCTATCCGTGTCCACACTGCGTCAAGACGTTCGCACGAAGAGACAGCGTTGGACGTCACGTTCGAAACGTCCACAAGAAATCCAATCCACCTCCTTCAGCAGTGAAGACGACGCCGTCGACGTCAGAAATCCATTCTTGCTTCAAGTGTGATTCGACGTTCTCAAGGAGAGAATACCTCGCACGCCACCTTCGCGCTGTCCACAAGAAGAAGAATCAGCCTTCGTCAGTTGGACTTGGAGAACAGCTTCCTCGTCCCAATAATCGTCGCTTCCAGTGTCCATCCTGTCGAAAATCGTACGCCCAACGGGAGAATCTTCGAATTCATCGAAAGAAAATCCACGCGTCGACACCCAGTGGTTGCTCGTCCTGCCCCGAACTTTTTTTCGGAGAGAAAGCGCTCCTCAAACACCAAAAGCTGCAAGCATGACTTCTTTCCCACGTTGAAGGTCACTCAGATTTGATTATTCCTTGACTTTCGACACAAAGTCGTCCATTGTGTAAGTTTCCGAGTATTCTCATCATTCTTAAGTTATAAAAATTGTCTTAATGAAGTACACCTCACTAATTCTCCTGTTCTTGTGTTCTTTCAGGTCTACGAAGACGGATGACGATTCATTTGACGCAGCTGCAAAGCAGAGGAATGCGGGACTGCGGGAGTCGACAAAGTGGATAATTACTTTTAACTTTTATTATACTTTCGGTTTAGATTGGCAGTTGTGTTTGTTAAAGTTTATTCCCAACCTTTTTCCACCGTTTATGTAATAAGTTATCAAACTAATAAAAAGTATTCAAACTTTACAAGTGACAACAATTCAAAAATTTGTAAATCGTCTTTATTTTCCGGTCTATCCGGTGTACAGATTCAAGTGTCAAGAAAGTGTTACCAGATATAAACCAACGTAAAAGCAACCGAAAGCCATTCATCATCTCGTTCAGAGTTCATCTTTACGAGCGCTTTGGAAAATTCTGCGTCGGCTAATAAAACCGGAAAAACCGCCGTGATAAACTCCACAAGAAACAACTTTCATTCATCTTTTAACCGTACCGTAAATCTCACCAAATTTTAATCGCTTGATGTCGACTAAAAATGGTTCGTGGTCATCTCAACAATTCAGGAAGGCTCGAAGGCTTAAATTCGGCTTCCGGGGCGACGTAAGCAGTCGCAATCCCGTCGTCATCGTCAAGCGGCGTAAGAAGGCTTCAGCAAATGGAGCAAGACACCCAAAGAAATCTTCCGAAGCGCCTATGCCGCATGAAATTGAGGATGAGACGAGACGTCCAAATGAAATTGAACGAGAACAAACTGAGACAAGAATCGAAACCAGCGACCGGACGTCTTCAAACGGCAACCTTGAAAATGTAGGGGATAATGAAGAAGACGGAGAAGACTCACTGGCGTCAGGAGGAACGTCTTTTTATCCATTCCCCTTTGTCTGTTTTTCATCTGCTGAAATCCTCCAGGTTCTTTAACATTCGGTGAGATCTTCAGCGATGTACGAACAAAGCAACCATTCCTCATTGTCGCTTCTCTTCACCCCAACAAACACGTCTACGTCGAATGGCGTCGAACCGAGCTGTCCCGATCAACGACAAGGAGTTTGCCAAATGGTATTTTCATGCGTCAAAGTAGTGTGAAGACCAAGGCGAGGAAGAAAGGTACGAAGGTCAGAAAAGAGATAACATGTTTTTTAATATACAGAGACACTTTGTGTGTTCAGTTGCAGAACAAATTAATTCGCAAGTAACATTAAAATCACAAGGCAGTATGCGTTAGGATAAATGTTGAAGTCATGTGTCAGGGTCGTCAGTGGCCACTGACGAATGACCGACGGAGGTGAATGGTCCTCCGAAGACGAAGACCTTCCTCACGCGCATCCGAAAGGAGAGCAGCTGCAGAGTTGGCGTTCAAGAAGTCCGTCGCAACTGTTTCCAGCGAAGGATTGTTGCGGGCCAGTGTCAACACCTGCAACTCCGGAACCTGTAAAAGTGCGCAACATTAGTTCAAAAATATCTACGACATTTGAACCTTTTTTGATCGCTCTCCTTACCCGTGAGAGGTCGAGGTACTCGAAGAACTTCAGCTGAGGCAACTTCACTTTGTGGAAGAGGACGAAATACTGTTTGACAGGCTGATTCAAAAAGATGCTGAGATGCTTCAGTTCTGCAAGAAAAGGGGACGAATGAATGTTAAACCCAGTTGGTTATGCTAATTGAAATTTTTTAACTGCAGGAGTAAGCTTACTTGAGAGGCGATTGACGGAGGCTCCAAACTTGACTAGCTTCCCTTGGGAGTCTCGTCTTTCTCCAGTGAAACCTTCCGAGGTCAATCTTTTGCAATCTCCGACCTCCAGTTCCTCGAGGTGAACGAACTTTCGGAAGATGAACTGGAGGAGGTCGTTGTCCACCACGCAACTCCGAAAGAGGCTGAGTCGTCGAAGAGAGGAGAAGTCCCGAAAGATATTCTTCTGCAGTTGGAGTTGGTCGCGAAGATTCTGGCGACGGGTTGTCTCGGCTGCTTCACCCCAGAAATCCCTGAAGTGGCATCTTTGGATGGCCAGACTCTCCAGCTGACCTTCCGGGAGGGTCGCTAATGATGCCAACACTTCGTGCCGCTTCGCTGACTTGGCGTAGCTGAAGTAGCTGTCGTAGTTTGGACGGCCGAGACTGAAGTCTTTTAGTTTTGTCATCCGCCCCAAGAACGCCCACAGTCCTTCTTTTCTGAGGAGACGGGGGCTCAACTTGTGGAAGCTCAAGTGGAGTTTACGAAGGTTGCGGCTTCCTTTTCCTATAGCCACGAATAGTGGCTTTTCGAGTGCCATCACATTATCCTGGTCATCATCATTTCCTCCATCTCGTCGTGGCTTCACCAACACGTCAAGTTCCTCCAGCGCTGCGGCGTGTCGATTAAGAAAGTCAGCTAGTGACTGTTGAGTGTCAACTGAGTCGACTAAGGCGACGAGTTTCTTGAGGAGTGGAAAGTTAAGTGTCTTCATTTCCTCGAGAGACCACAAGGCGCCCTCCAAGCACAATTCCTCAAGAGTTGTCGAATTGTTTGTCAAAAGTGAAGAGATGTATTGACATGTCGGTGGCTTGAAAATCATGTCGTCGTCTTCGTCGCCATGAGTTTGCAATTTGAATTTGGAACGAGAGTTGTCTCTGCTGAAGACGTCGGAGTCGCTGTTCCACTCGAGGAGATCGAGACGCCGCAGGTTCATCGGCATAAACACGACGTCAGCTGACAGAGGATTCGTCACGATAGGTTCTTTAAGAAGGCGAGTGTCAATCTGCAGCTGAGTTAATTTCGGAGCAGAGAGCAAAAGCTCACCAAGTGTTGAGGCCGAGAGGTCGAAGGAGCCTCGAGGATTCTGCATGGGGTTGTTTGGAATAACGGAGAGGAACTCACACGTCTTCATAAGGTGACACAAGGCGGGCTTAGTGGAAACTTCATTCGCCCAGGTCACGTCGACTCGTATGGCGCGCCAAGGGAAGATTGATTTCTTCAGTAACTTAGACCAATCGAAATTGTCAGTATCGTTTCTCTTGCAAAGAACCAATGCTGCTGACTTCTGGAAGCGACGTGTGCTTCTGATACTTCGACAAAAGTCGACGCTAACCTCAGTCGCTGCTCGCAGGTCACCAAATGTCAAGAACGAAGCGATGTTCTCTGCAACCTACAAATCAAATTTACGAAATGCTTAGTCGCTTCCAAAAGAATCATACAACAATCCTCGTCGCTTGCTGACTTACCAAAGAGTTGTTGAGAAGGTCGACAATCGTCGATTCAACTTTCACAGTCGGTGTCTTCAGCATTCGTTTCTTTGACGGTCTCATTCCATCATTGTCGCCTTTTTCGGTGCTTCGGTGTTTGCGAGAACGAGAAGATCGTCTCAATGGTCTTCCACTTGTCGAATTTTCGGGCTCCATTTTTCTTGAAGACGACGATGATGATGCAAATGTCAATCCCAAATCCAACAACAACCTCAAACAGTTTATAACTTCTCATCAGCTATGTCTTCGTGGGAGGAGGAGGGAAAATCGGTACCTCGAAGGTCGACAGACGAAACAAGTGACGAATTAAAGGTGCAAAAAGAAAAACTTGGTCGAAGTGTGTTGTGTTTGTATTGAATCTGTTTACTCGTGGCGGAAGGAGAGTTCAGTTTAAACTGGGCGCCTTTTCCATCCGACTCACTTTCCTCCTGGACACGTCGACATTCGACATTCGACGTTTTACTACCCCGATGGACTAAATGGAGTATTCTCAGGTTTCCCCTCACCCTCACCTGCCTCTGGTCGAATTTGAATAACCTTTCATCTCAAAGCCTGCCAAATGATTAACTTAAGCCATCTGTAAACGATTGCGATGCTGCTTAATTAATAATTAAATAAAATGCAGCCATGCAGCCTACGCGTTGTGTCAACGGGAAGTGAAGCTACTAAGGACACTCCCGAGAATCGGAATCTTAAGAACGATCAACGTCAGCCTCCACCTCAAATAAAGTCACGTATTTTCAATGGTTAAGATTATTTAAATAGGGAAGTTACACTTTAGAGAATTTAGACTGAGGTCTGGTTTATTATGGTGAGTATTTATTTCTCAATTGTCGTACAGTACAAATTACACGGAGACGTGGGAAGCTAAATTAATTCATCATTCAAACATAAAACCTCATACACATTCAATTAACCGAATCCCAAATGTCGAATAGGAACGACAATTAAAACAATCAAATCAAAACCTTCTAATCTTCCTTCCTCCTCCGCCATCCTTAAAATCTGACACGGCAAAATCGTTTCCTTCCGTTCGCATTCGCTAATGCTAATGAGTCCAACGTGAGGAGCAACGGGTGAGCCTCCACTGCCACTGAGCCTTTCGCAATGTACACGTTCTCCAGTGTCGCAGCAACGCGTCCCTCAATAAAACACGAGAGGATTTGAGAGTCCAACTGCACACACAAAAACGATATTAGGACGAATTAGGAGAAAGAATGCCAGAAGAGACTATTAAAGTCTGAGTTGTGTACTACCCAAGGATAAGGAGTGTCAGCTTCTTCAGACACTTCAGAGTCATCGGGTTTGGGTTCCGAGGTGACGAACATCGTCAATCTGAGACGATGCAAAGGGAGCTGAGGAATTTGAAGGATTTCCAGAAGAACAAATGGAACGGTGGAAGGATGAGTCACGGGAAAGCTACCTTTGAAAATCAGTCTCGTCAAATCTAAAAGTATATCAGTGATCATAGTTAAGGTAAACAAATGGGAATAATCAATCAAAGTTGATGAAAAATGAAAAGCAAACTGAGTTACGTTGGAATGGAGGCGTCGTTGGAGGAGGAGGAGGAGGAGATTCGTTTTCGTCGGATGTCTCCTTCCACTCCCAATTCAATTTAACATGCTGGAGAAGAGGACAGAATTCCTTAAGCAAGTTGATTGATTCCAAAAGTTCGTTGGGAGTGGAGTGGAGCATTTCGATGCTCAAAGAAGTCAAGTTCCTTGGAAGAGTCGACGGGTGAGGAAGTCCAAATTGGATTCCCAAGTCGTACAGCTTTGGAGGATACA
>JAQGBV010001594.1:0-14839 GCA_034698685.1 Isotomurus pseudopalustris
TATGAGTTTCAAGCAAATTGGTCAAGTTTCAAAAATCTCGATAAGCGCAAGATAAGCGCAAGATAAGCATCAAAATCGCTTAAATCAAGTATGAAGGGCCGAGATAACCTATAAATAGCCTAAATATGAGTTTAAAGCAAATCGCCGCATTTTTAATATTTCGATAAGCTCAAGATAAGCGCAAGATAAGCATCAAAATCGCTTAAATCAAGTGTTGAGGGCCTAGATAACCTATGAATAGCCTATATTATGAGTTTCATACAAATCGCCGCATTTTTTAATATTTCGATAAGCTCAAGATAATCGCAAGATAAGCATCAAAATCGCTCAAATCAAGTGTGAAGGGCCGAGATAACCTATAAATAGCCTAAATTATGAGTTTCAAGCAAATTGGTCAAGTTTCAAAAATCTCGATAAGCGCAAGATAAGCGCAAGATAAGCATCAAAATCACTCAAATCAAGTGTGAAGGGCCGAGATAACCTATAAATAGCCTAAACTATGAGTTTCATACAAATCGCCACATTTTCGAAATTTCGAGTTTTTTTGGTTTTTTTCGAAGTTGCCATTTTATGGGGTTAATTCTTAGCTTGAGCTGCTCAGATATCTAGGGTGCAAGGACACTCTGTGTGAAACATGTAGATGTAACTTTATTGTTCTGTTAGAATATCGCACACAAAACGACCAACATAATAGCACTTAACAATTCTGACTTCTTGTCCAGACTTACTGAATTCATTGTAGCGTTTGTATCAAAGAAAATCGAATTCCCACTCAGGGACCTTTGACAGGACAAGTGGCTTACAAAGACGAAGAATATCAGTATTAGTTAAAGGCCTCACAGCTCTGCAGCTAATGTTGCTAGCAACGCTTGTGCTGCTCGATAAATTTGAACTTGAACACATTGGAATACTGGAATTTGAACACAACGTAAATGAGTCATCGTCAGTCTCAGATTGACTAGAATCCATGTTATCAGCACGGCTGTTTCTATAGAAAGTTGTGATTGACGTGGGACCAAATGATACACTTTTCCGGGATTTTTCTAACTCGTTTGTTGCACGGTTTAACTCATCTCGGATTCCGTTCATTTCCATTTTCATTTCAATAATCCGAGTTTCCAGATCAAGATTCTTCTTACGCTGCTCAGTTAGTTCCATGTTTTTCAGCATTATCACATTAATCAATTTAGATGTAGGTTCATGTCCAAAACTACGTGCATCACGAGCAGCGTCGAGTTCTTGACGTAAAGATTCATTTTTGTCCCGTAATTGAAATATATCAGCCTTTTGCTCTGTTGTAGTTCGCTCTAGAGAAAAAACCCTGTGAACCAAATACAATAAAAATTATAAATCTTGCTTTCCTTTCCTTAATTTATATAATTAATATTTACCGTTTGGCAAGATCGAAGCATTGCTCCATCCTTCGTTTCACACTGCAAGGCATGTTCGCAACAACATTGAATTCATCCAACATCTCTCCAGTATGAAGATCAGCTGCACAAATATTTAGTCTATTTTATTGACACACACGGTGGATTCGCACGATGAAGCCTAAAAAATGCGTTGGTTTTGTTTTATTATTGTATTAAAAAACACACCTGGTGCGGCAGCAGCGTCAATAACGAATTGATCTAGTTCAGCCTCTAACTTCTCGTAAGTTTCTAACTTTGAACTTTTGTATTGGAGCGTAAGTGTGAGCTCTGAAATTTTTTTATCAGCTTCCATTTGATTCCTAAGCATTTCAGCTTCGAGACTCTGGAAAGTAGAAAATCGATTCAAATACATTATTGAATTTTAATTCTGTTACTACAAGACTACCAAAACATTTTAGCGCATTATTTATTGCTACTACCTCGACTTTAGCAGCTAACATATCTTTTTCCGAATACATTGCCTGGTACTTTTCTTCTGACTCCTTATACAAGATATGCAGCCTTCCCAGATCAAACTTCTTAAGCTTTAACTCTGATTGGAGTTCGGACACCTGAGATCGGTCAGACAACTTCAATTTGTTCATTCTATCAGTGAAAGAAAAACAAAAACCTAAATATCACACTATTTAACGACTGGGTGATAACGATGACTACACGCAAGAATCCGGACATAACATACTTACTCTAGAAATAAGTCTTGGTACTTTTTCTCCGTCTGTCTCAATTTCCTGCTGACTTCTTCCCTTGATTTTTCCAAATGATCGCGTTCCGCAGCCAACCTTTAAACCGTTCAAAAAATTATGGCGAATCTTAAGGAAGCATAAAATAACTTAATTAATATAGTATACTTACCTCTTCTCTAAGTCCAGCGATTGCTGCAATCGAATTTTAGCATCTATAGGTATTTCCTCAGAGCACCCGTAGGCTGCCAGAAGCCCCTCAATCGTGGGTCCTTCATTATCAGCCATTGTACTTGGCTCAGTTAGCGAATTTCAAAAGATACTACAGTCTTGTTGCTCGAAAAGGGGGGGTAATGCAGGTGAAGGCGATATGGTGATAATGTCGTATACGAGTGCTCGAAGAGTTCTTATCGACGCGAAACGTGAAGTGCGAGTGCCTCGTTCGCTCTTCCGTTTTCGTCGTCGTCCTCCTCCTCCTGCCACAGCCGAATTTTCTGGTTTACACCGAAAAATTGGAATGGTAAACTTCCTTCCGGAGGAGAGAACTTGAAATTCGCGGGGAAGTTGCGCGGGAGTTAGGGTTGCCAATGGCAGATTACCAAGTCGACGGCCGGGCCTTCCTTCTCTTCCTCTTTCTTCCTTCCTATTTTCCGTCACTTCTCATCACCGTCGCGTTCCGTCAACACCAACTGAATTTCCTGTCCACACGATCACCGACACGTCCTCAAATCGAAGGCATCTCCTTCAATTAAAGGTGAGTACTTATCTTTGTTAAGTATTTTCGTTGAGTACTCAGTCTTCTTATCATCGTCAGAAATATCATGTTAGTGTCAGACGCACAAAGATGAAACTTAGTCGTGTCCTGTGTGAGCACGCACGATTGACTTAATTGTAATTATATTGATAGCTTTTAGGGACCATATTGGCTGCCTCTTGGTAAACATTAAAACTTATTGGTATTTCTTGTGCTATCATAGAGTTTTTGTTCAGCTGACGGCTGACAACATGCTCGGACTTCAAGGGGTCCGCAAGATGCGGTTGGTAGCATGTTTAGTGGGGTTCCTGATGATAAGTCATCTAGGAATGGCGTCCTTGGATGAAGAGACTGATTTGGAAAACGACCTGTTGGGTGATGCATCTTCAGTTGTATCTGGAGTAAGAATACTTGTTAATATTTTAGGTGTTCAATGCAAATTAAATCTAACGAATGTGTAATTTTCTAATTTTGGCTGTGTTCCAGAGTTTGGAGGATGAATTCGATGTTCAGTATGACACTCCTGTCCCAATTGGACCTGTTTATTTCGCTGAGACGTTTGATGATCCAGAGGCTGCAAAAAAGACATGGATTATGTCTAAGGCTCAAAAAGAAGACCAAGAAAATGTGTTTAAATATGAAGGAAAATGGGAGTTCGAGCATCCTCAAAAACGTCTCTTTCCAAACGACCAAGCCCTCGTAATGAAGTCTAAAGCCAAACATCATGCGATTTCCGCCTTTTTGGAAAAGCCCTTCGAGTTCCGGGATAAGCCTTTAATAATGCAGTACGAAGTAACTTTCCAGAATGGGATGGACTGCGGTGGAGCTTACGTGAAACTTTTGTCCAGTGTAAAAGGAATGAAATTGGAGCAAGTTCACGACAAAACCCCGTTTACTATCATGTTTGGGCCGGATAAATGCGGAAGCGATGTCAAAGTATGGTTTCAGTTCGTATTGGAAAATTCAAGCCTATTGTTGCTATAACTAATTTTTTTGTAAAATTTAAGATTCATTTCATCTTCCGTCACAAAAACCCCATCAATGGTACCTTTTCGGAAAAACATAGCAAGCGCCCATCCAACAGAGTTGAAGAAACATATACAGATAAAAAACCTCATCTCTACAAATTGAAATTGGTAATTATTTAGTTATTCATCTTAATCTTGCCTAAGCTGAATAAAATGCATGAACTTTCACTGTAAAATTTCAATTTTTAAACTCGAATCAGACACCGGAGAACAAGTTTGAAGTATTCGTTGATGAGAGGCTTATAAATCAAGGCAACCTTTTGGAAGACTTCACTCCACCGGTGAACCCTCCAATGGAAATTGAAGATCCTAATGATTTCAAGCCTACAGATTGGGATGAAAGGGAGAAAATTCCTGATCCAACCGCTGAGAAACCGAGTGATTGGGATGATGAAGCTGCTCTAAAAATTCCAGATCCTAATGCTGTCAAACCCTCTGGATGGCTCGAAGATGAAGAGGTAGTCAGCTGGCAACTGAGAATTAATTAGAACATGTCTAAATGTTAAATATTATATTTCTGTGCGGTAGGAAATGGTCCCAGATCCAAAAGCAGTGAAGCCAGAGGACTGGGATGAATCTATGGATGGGTCTTGGGAGCCACCTTTAATCAATAATCCTAAGTGCCAAGATGCTGCAGGATGCGGACCGTGGGTTGCACCGTTAGTTGACAATCCTAATTTTAAAGGTAATTTAGTTGTGAAATTTAAGTCCTTAAGTATGAAAAGTTACTTGTCATAAAAAATACTGTTTTTTGTGGTAAATAATTAAACTGTACTTTTGTGAGTAGGAAAGTGGAGAGCTCCGTTAATAGCAAATCCTAATTACAAAGGAAAATGGAGCAAGCGAATGATTCCCAACCCTGACTACTTTGAAGATAAGGAACCTTTCAAGATGTCTCCAATTGTATGTCTTAGTTTAAATTCTGCTGGTGATACTGAATTTTTTAAGATTTTTGAGTTCTGTAATTAGGGTGCGGTAGGACTTGAGCTATGGACAATGTCAGATAACGTGTTATTCGATAACTTCATTATCTCCGATGATGATTCAGTTGTTGAAGATTGGACATCTAAAACTTGGGAGCTAAAACGAAGGATTTTTGACCGTGACTCAGTATGACAACTCCTCAATACCTATTTCCATCCATAAAATTTCCATTTGCTCAATTGCTCATAAGTACTGTGAATCTTTTAGGAAGGTGTTATTCGTCGGCTGATAAATTACAGCAATGCCCATCCTTGGCTATGGGCCATATATGTATTTGTCATTGGACTGCCGTTAGTCCTTATTTTTACATATTGTTGTGGAAGCAGCCAAGTAAGTACTTTATTTAGTAATGTTTGCATGTACTATAATACTCTGGTCATGAGAAACTATCTGATTCTCTTATCAAGGACAAAAAATTGACTGATGCGAAGCATAAGAAAACTGACGAGATTAGTGCAGATGATTTGCTTGGTGATGTTGACCAACTACCTGGGAAAGGAAAGGATGTTCACGCTAAATCTTCAACAAACTCAGCCATTAGTAAGGAAGATTTAGAAGAACCGGAAAATGAAGATGTGGAGGAGTCCGAAGAAGACAATGCAGAAGTTGAGGAAGAAGAGGAGGAGGAAGAAGAAGAGTCAGAGCCTGAGCCTGAGCCTGTCGTGGAGCAAAAATCAGGAAAAGGCGCCAGACAAAGAAAAACACGTCGGGACTAAAAACGCGTGTAGGTACGAATGTCCATTTAAGTCAACGCGTCATGTGGTATAGTATCAGTTGATCAGCTTGTTTAGCACTACTTTACTATTTATCTTGAACCATTGTTTCTTCCAGTTTAATTCTACTAGGGTTGAGAACGATTTTAAAACTCTAGTACGGCTCAAAAGTCATTTAAAATTTCAGGCTAAGTATTATTAAGTACATTTCACTTAAAATTGTACCATGACCATGAGTATTTTTTCTGCTTAAGAAATGTCAAGGGTCACCTGATTGATGCTTAATGCAACGAAAAAAGTACTGAGTTTAGACGAAATTATGGTGATAAACCTTAAAAACAATTTATGTCGTATCATTTTCGACAGGTTGCATAAAATCTGGTTTGAACTTTAAGACGCTATTTTCATGATCAAGCTCGTATACAATGCATGGGCGTTCAGATTTCGTGCGCAGGTATTAATGTAGCACAACATGAAATCAGTAATCTATTCCCACATAAGTGATAACCAGCATTCACTACTACTACACCCTGTAAGTCGATGTTAATAATTTGTACTGATATTCTGAGTGCGTTGTTTTCGATGACGAACATGAAAGGTCAACTAGCGAGATATACGATCAATCTTAATTAATTAGTAAGTTTTACACGTCACTTTTAATTCTTTGTAGTGAATTTCGTAGCCTAAGGTCTATCATTGAAATATGGCTGTATGCCAAGCATGATCAAGGTTCCAACTAATTTTAAATACAAAGGCGTGAAAAATCTTTACATAATATCAGAGTGCCTGTTTCATCAGTCATATGTGAAACAAATATTGTCAAACTAAACCTATATCTTCCTCTTCAGAGGTTCTTCATCAAGCCAAGTGTTTCTGCACCATAAATGTGTAGTATTAAGTCCACCGATTTGTTTAGAAATGTTTAAGGTGTTGAATTAGTCATTGGTACAGTTTTATTCTGTCACGTATTGTTTTAAGGGAGTCGGATAGCTAAATGTTTAAAGTTGGCACAAACTTAAAGCTGCACCCCACTAACTGCTAGTAATTGCTTTTGTCCATAATATTATAGTAATTTTAATGGGCTATCCTGGACTCCAGAGTATCACAGTAGTTCAGTATTGAATGTAACCTACGTTTGTCGTAATAACAAAATCAATATCGATCAAAACCTCATTCTTTCACATTCCAGCTAAACTTATCATGTTACAGTGGAAGGGACGAGGTTATTCTGCATTTAATTTCTCGATACGTTTCGATGTAATAAAAGTGGATATTGGATAGTTAAAGTAAAAAACAGGTTGCTAATATGTAAACTTCGTAAACCCTTATACCTAATGCTTAAAGTTGTTATTGGAATTAGTAGTTGTGTCTGTAGTCTAGTCAGCGGAAACTCCAAAGTCAGTTGCTGTGTCTTATCCTGTGTAAAAATAACGGTGCATTTATTTGCATATGACGAACTTGTCCACTTGAAAAATAACTTTGAAAACACAACACACAGCATACAATAATTGTTAAACCATACACAGTCCAACCTTCGCTTTCCTTAATTTTATTTATCATCAATATATTTGAATTGTTTAAAGTCTAAAATGCTACGCTAGATTAATGTATCTACAAACTTAGTATTAGATTTTGTAAATCTATGATTTGTTAAAATTTTCAATAAAAGTATGCTCAAAATCGTATAAAGAGGCATTTGCATTCGTAGCTGGGGTTTTTCCAGCCATATCTGATTCGCGTTTTGATGGTTCATGCTCAACTCTCTCAACCATACTGTAAGTTTTAAAAATGTTTTGCAGCTTTCAGAGTTGCAATGTAGTCTTTCCAGCAGAGTTAAGCTTTTGGGATTTTCCAAAAAAATTCGATTACACGGGATATATACCTTTTACCAAGGATCATATTATATAGTTGTGGTTGCAGTTTACATTAAATTTTGGAAGATGCAGCCGGATGTATGGATGAGAAATACGCGAGAATGTAATGATTTGAGACTTGAAAGGAGATCCTGGTTGGTGTCTTTGCCTTCCCCTATTCTCTTTTGTAGATCCGTCCTAATGACACCTAAGCAATAGTGTGTAGACAGAGATCATAGAATGAAAGTATGAATGTATTGTAATGCAGCATTCTCAGCATGAACCACCATATTATTATAATCTGACTTCCGAAGCACCAAAAGGATTCTCAGCTCAAACCCAAAGAACACTTCATTCATTCATTCGTGTTCAGAATGCTCACCCGTAAATCTAGGATTTCGTTTCACAAGTCACGTAGTCTTTATTTAGTATTTTCGTGAATGTTAGGTTTGTATTTGTACAAGATTTATTCTGCTGCATGTGATTTGGTCGAAAAATTACGAATGCACGGTAAAATTCCTCATTGCACCTTTACAATTTCTTCTGCACCCATTGTGATCGTGCACAACGTGAAGTAACTAACTATTCAAACTGCACAATGTGAATTACATAGACACATAATCTGGAAAAATCAGTTTCGTAAGTTCCGCATTGAATAATAAAAATTTTTTTGGTTTAGGATGAAGGTTTTGCATTAAAATTTGAAAATTAATACCATATTATTATGCTTTCAGCGTTTTTGAAAGCACTTTTTCGTTTGATGTTTTGTCAGGAGAGTCAATCCCAACGAAACAGAAATATGGTATGTGGAATAGCTTCATTTGTTTACCAACGTGTCATTGGCAGCCATGTTTAATATTCAGCTGAGTTTTAAATTTTTAATTAATTTTTAATTAATTTTAGATGGATAATCAATAATATTTTGGGAACGCGAAACTTCTGAGATTGCCAAATGAACCTAACTTGTCTTCCAAAAGATTATTACTTCTTCCGTCGTCTCAAAAGCGGAAGAAGACATGGAAGTTGCTGGACATCAGTTCAACAACCACAGCATTTCAAAGTATGAAGAATTCTGTGAAAAATTGAGACAGCTTTTATCGCACGCACCAGTGATCGAGGTGTCCGTCAAGGATGACTGCACCACACCACCATCAAAAGAGATTGCCAAGCGTATCAGACTAAAAACTACTTCAAATAAGACTGATAATGATTCCTACACTAATCTTACAAGAAATGCTGCGCATACTGGTCATCAAGAAATAAAAGTCGAAGAAATTTGCCAGAAAGCTTGGGAAAAGTTTTCCAGGAAGCATCAGGATTTACCGATGCAAATTAACAATAACGTACAACTTAAGAAGCATTTAAGACATCGTACTACTATTAATACTGCCGTCAACCATGGAAACGTCTCAGGTTCCGGAATCATTTCAATGCAACAAGTACAGCCAACATTTAAGAAAAGCACTGAGATTTCTGAAAGCGTGATAGATGAACTTCAACAGTTCCATCCCTATAGTCATATAATTAAAATTCCTTCGTTAATTAGTAACTTATTTCTATTGTTAACGTACGTTACAGTTTGGGTTAAGCGTAGTTTATACGCAATTTTACTGGGCATCTTTCTTGTTTGTCTTCTTGTATTACATCAACCAACTCAGTCATACATTTCAAGAAACACGCAGGACTTTATCTACCCGTTCATGAGAAACTTGCGACTTTCTTCTTTACCGATAGTAACCAGATTTCCTCGTCTTACAGGTACAATTAATACTTAGTACTTGCTCTGTGCAGCATTGCACATTTAAGAAACGGTATATTATTATTTACAGACTTGTATGAAGAATCATGCTTACTAGTGAACCCGTTTTATTCCATCAGTGATCTTGATTGCTGGCCCTGTGAAGATGTTAGGAATGTTATTGACTTAACGGGATTTTCTAACTTTTCTTCTGCTTACTACCACAGTGGAATTCCCTTCACTGTCAAGGTATCCATAATTATTTGCAGCTGTAGTTATATTTAGGAAAAATGAAGTAATCTAAGTTTATGAATTCTAGGATGCTTACACGCACGTGCACCAAGATTTCGGAATGAATCAATTGGAAAGAGTATACACTGAAAACTTCGATCGTATTGGGAAATCATTTGTAGAAACTAATGCTCTTGGTATCACCACACTGGAAGAGGTCTTTAACGCGAGGTACCTTTTCGAAGCTCAAGACTTTCATATGAAGTGGTAAGTTGGGTAATACTTGTGCTAATATGTAATCTTATGTTGACCGCATGCACTAAAAGCTCGTTGGTTGAATTAGGGAAATTAATCGGGTTACTACCGCAAGAGTGTGGAGGAGCAATTTTCCAAAGCCGTACTTTATTCCTCAGGATGCTGAAGTGTCTGTTCAGCACTTCCTTTTCATCGATGCTTACCAGTCACGCTCTTACTCTTTGGTAAACTAAAATTCTCAATTTAAGTCGCAAACATTTTGAAATAACTTTGTATTTAATGTATTTTAGCCTTCCACTGAATTCGCCAACGTTTTTGTGATTCAGACGAGTGGAACACGTTCAGTTGTTCTCATTCCTACAGAAACCTGTCGATCTAGGTGCAGAGTAGTTTCTGCTATTTTGAAACCCAAAGATATCCGTAAGTTTTTCTTGTATGACTACTTGTTATCCGCGTGATGATGACTTTTACTAAACGTTCGCGTATCATATTATTAATTTTCTAGTTTTCTACAACTGGTTGTTTTGGCGACCCGTCTCAGTTCCTGCTAAATCATCTGATCCAAAGTCTATTAGTATTACTTATATCGGTAGTTTTTATTAATTTTAAACACAAAAAAGCAAATAGAAGCAATATGTCTCACTCGCAATCAAGAGGCCCACTGTAATCTTCATGAACTCGTACTTTTGACACATTTATCAAAAGGGAACTTACCTAATTGCAATACATTCAATATACGCCATGTACTAGCTTACTATTTTCTGCGTCTTCCGATGGTTTGAAAATGTTCAAATTTGCCAACTTCAGATAATTTAAGTCTTCCAGCTGGATCAAACAGTACTTCCGTATTATCTGTCAAACTCAACTTTACTAAGCTCTAGGAAACTAGCAATAATCGTAGTTAAAAACTTCATGATGCTGTTTATGTGTTCAACTTAAGTAGTATTAGATAAGAATGACGCTCTTGATTTTTGCACATTATGTGTATCCTGTGTGGCAGGAATGTCTTTCGAATTTACAATCTTCACATTGCGTCGATTACATGCATCTTCAATCAAACTTATACGTAAAGAAATAAAGGTTCTGAAAAAAATAAACACAATCACTTAAATTGGTAAAGGTTTATTACGTTGTACTTTCATACAGATGTAGCACTTCATATATTTAACCCAGATAACGCTTTATAGTTTACAAACAGCAAGATAGTATCGAGACAATAAACATCACAATATCCATATAATTGAAGAAAAGTATCACAATAAAGGAATTCTTCAGTATCAAAGCAGAAAACTAAATGACAATTATTCGAGAGATTGCCTTGATTTATCAATACTAAATTATGGACTTAAGTCTGCGATCTACGGTTACAGTAAAATTAACAACTAATGCAGGCATCTGCAACGGACTAGTCGGGTCTAGTAAGGTCGAAATTCAGGCGACCAGTGTTTGTTGGTATAGTATAGAAAATTCGTGATATGATAATTTCTAAAAGCATAAACGAAACAATTGACATTCTAATCTTGTAAGATAGAACTATAATCATCATATTTGTAATTCATAATCAGTCGAATTTCTTTTTGAGCATATCTTTCATCAGAACGGGAATCAACGAAAACAAGCCTAACACTAAAAGCACTATCAAAGAAGTCCAACTTAGAGCGTCTGAGGATGATGTCAACTGATTCAAGGTGGTTCCAGCTTGAATTGCAACGAAAGACGGTGGAGCCACACCTGTAGACATCATCATTTAGATTAATAACAAGGTACTACTTCTTATATCACAAAGTAAGCTGTAGTAATTCAGTAGTAGTAATTGAGTTCTAAAGAAATCTTACCTAAAAACGTTCCCACCCAAAATGGGACAACTGGCACACCAATCACAGGAGAAGTAATATTGATAAACCAATTAGGTAGGAAAGGTGTAATCCGTAGAAATATGATGTAATTTAGCAAGTTATCTCTATGACTGTCCACCTAAAATATAAAAAATTTCGTCAATTCTTTTTTCTTTCCCATCCAATAAAAATACAACTCGTCTAACTTACAGTTTTTGACCATGATTCAACTTTTTGTGGAAAGTATTTGTAAATCAGCCTCCGCCCGACCATCATAGACAAGCCGTAGCAAAACGTAGCCCCTGTGGCAGAACAGAAGCACACTAGGAGCAATGCAGTCCAAAATGAGAAAAGGAATCCACACAAAATAGACAAAAATATGGATCCCGGAATTGCAAATGTCTGCAAACTGCAAAGCCACCAAAAATTACTCCTTTCCAAACAATCCACAAATCCACTGGTGGTAAGTTTAAGTTAAAAGTACTTACAACACATAGACCACGAACACGCCAGAAAGCACTTCAAAGTAATACTTGTTCTTGTACCGATTTAATATAATTCCTAGAGCTTTGGCATCTTCTATATTTCTAGGTAGTTTTATATGTTCTTTCTCTGACCTAAAATTGTAAAACAGCGCAAAATCAGAATAAAAACCGCACCGCAATAAATAAAGAATAATGCTGTTTCGAAAACTGCAACTTACTCTTCCAACTTTGGAAATGTAGTGTACGCCCAAGAAATAAGGACCACTGAGACGACAAACACAACACCCAGGACCAAGAACGACAACCCTGAAGACGAATGCGATCTTGTCACTCCGCTTCCCTCTCCGCCCGAAGTTTCCCCACTACTTCCATTTGAATGTGGAGCAACGCGATAGTTTCTGCCGTCCTTCCTTTTTCCAAACAACGTCTCCGCTCTCAGCCCACTTTCCGACGGCACAGCTAACGGCGCTACCCCATCCTTGTTCATTTTCACTCTTCTTGACTTAACTTCAACGTCATCGACACCTCCAGTGACAGCCCAGCCTTCCGTTATTGTGTAAAGCTTCCCTCCCCTCGTCTACAAACAAAAAATTCTCGTTGGTTATCTCCTCATCAGCATTATCTCTATCAAGTGTTTGCATTTCATTATTTTCATTACATTGGATGATGATGACCACGACAGCTTGATAAAATTTATCCTGCAGCTGCAATTATGCGAAAAATTGCAAAAGGTTCGCTGATCTTTCAATCGCACTTCCTTACCGGAGAACTTCTTCCCTGCCACTGGTTTTTTATTTTGTTTTATTTAACTTCCTGAGAGTATGTAGGATTTCCTTCACAGTAACGTGGATGTACTCGTCTTATATTTAATTTCTTGGCCCCAGTCACCTGTACCTTTTCGATTGGCTTAAAATGCTAATTACTCCGTTGAATTTGTATTTCTAAATCGGACGGAAAATAATTATCTTGCATAATAGGTTTCCAAAGGACTCAAAAGTTACGCTTTTCTATTTTAATCGCTTTGTTTTCCTACTCGATTTTTGTCTCTTCCACATATATAGAAAATAAATTTTAGTTATTGAAGTAATTAAAGTCGTGAAGGTAGCAAGGCGACAGTGAAATTAAGATTTGCTTTGCGTGATTTTAAAGTATAAATGGAAATTCAAGTTAATTATTAAGTTTAGTGGAGTGTTTGTGCTAGTGGTCCTTATTTATTTCTTAATCTAAATGTCTAATGTATAGCTAAGGTGTTAACTGTGAGGTGGGCGACAGTGGATGGTTTCAAGCAGAAAGTTTTTCCTACGTGGAAATCTTTGACTCGACCGCTCACTCTATTAAGTCAACCCAGAAGTGACGTCACATCTTCTCTTTGTTCCAACGTGTAACACTATAACTTACACAGAAATTCATAACAAAATTTCATTAACCTACCGTTTATACTTCTCTGATGTCTGAAAATACCGTTTTACTTCACCTTTATTACTTCAAAAATATGCTTCATGCTTCAAATTACAGAAAGCGCAATTAAAACAAAAGTAAAACTGCAGATAAAATTTTGTTAGTTTAAAAAGGGAGTGTCAAAGGGAATGTTAGGCTGGAGATTTTTGAGAAAAAAATCTGGAGATTGAAAGTGCAAAGGGAATTTTCAATATACGCACCCGGGTGTCAGTAGAGTAGTCCATTGGAAAAGACACTCACTACGAAGTCAGACAATCAGACAATGTGTAATTTTTGATGCTAATTCTTAAATGCAAACACGTGCATGACGCCTAAATCCGGATGTTTATAAATATATAGTAGAAAGTAAAATTTGAAAGAAAATGGTGTCTTTACCCAGGATGCATACATTGCCTTTCAGCACTGCAATAAGAATTTTAATCGAGTATTATATGAAAGTCACAATAACGCTTCTTGTCTTTCTTCAAAATAAAGATGTAGGAATTATGTTGTTTTGCACTTGACGGATGATTGAATTACAACAAAAGCAAGTTAACAAGTTCAGTTGTTTTAAAAAATAGGATTGCAGGCTGTTCTTCAAGGTTTCTACTTGGAACTTTCGATTGGAATGTGGGAATGATGAGGAAATTGTACAGTCTGAATTTGTTACAACATTCGCATTTTGTGTAAACTGTTGATTACTTTGGTGTATCTTCATGGAATATTTCCCATTTTGCATTTAATGAATGCAGATTACTTCTTGAACTTAGTCTTTCATCTGATTATGTAACCCTAGAATAACAAAAGCTGCATAATTTTCTAAAGAAATCAGATGAGCTTTTTGCAAGTAATGAGTACTGAGGTTTCAATTCTCTTGTGTCGTTGGTAAATACTTTATAATAGTTTGTAACTATAACAAAAAGAAACTAATGGAAGATGAAACTCACAAGGAATTATTATTGAAGAAAGGTTGAACTCATGCTTAAAAGTTTCACACCTAAAAAGCAATACAATGTAGATCATTTGTGCTATTAGGGCAAGTTCCTCCATGAGCGTTTAGAGTCTGCTGCAATGAATCGTGATGGTTCACTAAATTGCTGAAAATTTTTGCATAATGGCTGTATTATGCACGTAATAAAAAAATGTGGACTGTAGAGACTGTAGACTGCCTAGCTTACTATCACATCGTAGCCATACTTACACTTCCTTCGAATTTTTCAATAAAAAAGGCCATTGAAAACAGCAGTCATGGCGCACAATGGTATACAAGGACGATATAAAGTTAGCACTGCATTAAGATTCTGAATCACTTTTACAGATTGCACAGAACATCCGTACTTCTTAAACAATCGTCGTGAGTTATCTCCAGTTAATTGTTGTATGGTTAAACCACACATCAGAGGGGGACGTTTT
>JAQGBV010001595.1:0-14834 GCA_034698685.1 Isotomurus pseudopalustris
AGAGAGAGCAGAGTGTTTAATTCATCTTAAAATATTTAGAGGACTTCTTAACTTTGGATTTAGCATTTAAGTTGCATAGCTGATTTCCGAAGTGCATGAATTTGGCTCATGAAACTCATTTGAGTGTTTACGAATGCAACTACTAACCACTATACTGCGACGCGTTGTTTTCTACTTCGTGCTGAATTCTTGCTAAAATTTTAATGTAGTGTGCTGAATTAAATAATGTATTTCGAGGTTTGAAATCTTTATGAACTTCGGGTGAAAGATAAATCCTTTGGATTCGCTAGTGTTTAAATGAGTAGAGAGGAATTATTAGAGGCAGGAAGGTATAAGGTAGATGCATATAGGAATTTTTTATGTAAGGAATTGGAGCCCAGCTTGTTTGTTTGAAGATTAATAAGGCTCCTGCAGGGAGACCACCTAACGAATCTGTCCGAGAGTGTAATTAATAAATCCTGTGAATGTAATTGTTTCGTGATTTCTGCGGCTACTCATTTGCTTGCACACAATTTACTACTTTACTTTGCATATGATGCGTGTTTCTCTCCTTATCATATATAGCGTTAGTCTGGGCTCATAATATATAGGCTTTCTGCATGCTGAAACTAATAAAAAGCAGCTTAGAAGGGATCTCGGGTGATTTATGAGGAATCAGTCGGAATTCGAAATTTGTTAATTAATCTAATTACAGATTGATGTCAGCTCTCACACACACTCGACGACCCCACAAGAGATTCTTTCGTTTTCGAATGTGAATGACGGAGAAAGTTAGGAACAAATGAACAAGGAGAAGTTTATTTGTTCACTCTAAAAGTCCGAATAAACTCCGGAACGGAAGCGGAAGCGGGTTCGTGAGACTCAGAGGAACTCTCCCGGATTATATTCTCACCCTTTGAACCGACTTTTAGAGTGCAGTACGGGTTTCCCGTGGTAAACCTTAGCGGGTAGAGTTTGATCGATATTTCGACAATCGATCTAAGTATCCCACACACGCACATGAAATCTCACGAGTAAACAACAGTCAACTGTCAACTGTTGTGGAGTAAGTTATAGTTTTGTTAGTCTACAAAATAATAAATTCTTTTGTGATTTATGTGTGATTTTAACTTACAAAAAGTTAAATATACAAAAGTGAGTTCGCCAATCTCTAAAACTTGATTTGACTGCATGAAAAAGCTCATCCCATGGAAATGCAGACACTCAGCCTCCAATATGAGTCATTATAGCAGCAAAAGTGACTGATACGGTTAACCGTCCATGTTTTAAACGATATACACACGATTTGTAATTGTACATTGTGATCACTGTGGTAAAAGTTGAAAGATGTCAACGCAAAAGGGATCAGGAAAGGGTCCAGCCCTTGACGACATCTTGGGTCGAGCTAGGAATGCGCTGAACAGAAGTCAGCAGTTCCGTGCCAATAATCCTCACCTAGGGACCAACGCTGGAGCAGCCAAGGCCTCTCAACCTTTGCAGCAAGGCAAGAACAAAGCTGTTCCGGTTCAGACACTGATGACCAAAGTTCCTTCACCCAAACGAGGCACGAAATCTCCAGGAAAGAAGGTAAGTCAACTCAGTCCCAACGTTTTAAAGATTCCAACAGTTTAGTCTGTCATGAATTCACTTGATAATATAATAATTATTCAACA
Organism: Isotomurus pseudopalustris; assembly: GCA_034698685.1. Lineage (NCBI taxonomy): Eukaryota > Metazoa > Arthropoda > Collembola > Entomobryomorpha > Isotomidae > Isotomurus > Isotomurus pseudopalustris. The sequence goes on from JAQGBV010001595.1 coordinate 1,653, forward strand.
GACACTCGGTTCCAAAATCCAAAAAGAGGAGATTTCCAGTTCTTCCAGTGAAGAAGACATTCGCCACCTGCTGAATATCCCTGCTCACAGTGGAAGTCACGAATCAGACGCTTCAGACTCCACAATCACTCCACCAACCATCACAGACACTTCGGCCACAGAGAAGCGCCATGCCAAAACTTCAGGAAGGAAAGATAAGGGGCATTCGAAAAACGAGGCTCCTCGAAATTCACCTCGCCGTTCTGCAGTTAAAACAAGAGATCTCGTTGAAAAGACGATACTAAAGAGAGGAGACCAAATGTCCGACGAAACATACAAAGTGATTAAGTCGATGCAAATGTCTTCAAAGAGCGCTGGAGGGTCAGAATCGAAGAAGGAGACGTCTTCAAGGGCGTCACTGCTGGAAGAACTTTATCTTCCACCTGAAGAGGAATCGTACACGGAAGATTTCATAAGCGAACTTCACTCAGTGACTGAAGAAGGGAGTGTTGAAATGCCCAAGACTGAAAGTACCGCGGAAAAGCCAACTTCACACGATTTTCATGACCATGACGGTGATTCCATAAACTCCCATTTGAGATCTGCGAGTTTGTCGTTAGTTGAAGAGATTCGGGAGAATCTCCAAAGTCTGGAGGTGTCTGATAAACCTTTGGCTGATGAAGGAGATGAGGAAAATCCCCTAAATGAATTTCCTGATCCAGAAGCAGAGAGCTTGAAGAGCAGAGGCATAAAAGATCTTCGGAAGGGAAGACGGAGCCACGACGGAGATGAAGGAAGTACCAACGACAGGTCGAGTATCGCAGGGAGCTACGCTTCTACCCTTCGAAGCAAGTCGACAAAGGTTTCGTATAAGGAAGACTCGGTTTCTAAAAGGTCTTCGAAAGCGAGTGTCTCTAAACGCAGTGATAAGACTGACGGAGGTTTTTCAACGTCTTCAGCCGCAAGTGGATCGAGACTATCTGCAACTCAAAGTTTCCAACGAGCACTGGCGAAAGTCCATTTGGATGAGGAGTCACACCACAGCGGAGATACGAATGGGAATTTTGCGCCCAGCAGCCTGCCTGCCAAAACTAAACCTCAGATTAAGATTCATCAGATTCTGAAGGAGGAAGTTTACGTGAAGGAGTTGAAAAGGCTGAGAGATCTTCACAAGAAGGAAGAGAGGCTTATGAAGAAGCTGAATGTGGTGAAAGTTGAAAATCTCATGAAGGTGAAGGCATCTGAGGCTGGAGTAAAAAATTACTTGCAGCCGAACTATACGAAGTTGCTGAAGAATACGCCGTCGAGAAATTCGGATTCCCAACCTCCACCGCCAAGTAATGAGGTTGTAGTGCACTCTGACTTCATAGGAACTTCTCCTGACAATTCTGAGTTCCAAGAACGAGTTTCCAAAATGGGAATTCATAGTTTAGTGCAGGAAGTTGTCGCAAGTAATGAGAGGATGTATAACATGACTATTGCTGCAGCAGATAACATGGCCAAACAACATGGAAAAGATGCTAAATTGCTGATGAAGATTAAGCGGAAACGTGATGAAAAACTGAAGAAATAGTTTTTAACAGAATTACCTCAAGTTCAATGCAAAGCATTCCGTCCTCTGTCATTCATTTAAATGATCCTTACAATAAATAAGATATTTCTTATTACTTGAATTCCAGAGCTTCATTTGTAAAAGTCGTAGGTTTTATTTCGGCTATAATTTAAAACTTACTCTAGTAGTAAAAGTTGCATGGCTTTAAAAAATATTTGTTAGTAAATGTGTAGGTTGGTAAATGCACTCGATACAATTTAACTGAACACAAAAATATTTAAGAAACTATACAGTTTACATTTTACAACATTTCAAACTATAAGTCTAAATATTTAATTGGTAAGTAGCTGCCATCTTCAAAATAATAACAATAACCAAGAGTGGAACGATATTGATTAATACTTTTTATATACGTTCACTATAATTGAACTTGACGGATTAAGTAAATTCGCGATAAATGAATTGAAGCGAGAGTGAGTTTAAGTGAAGTTAGGTGAAGGAGGAGGAGGATAAGCGCCTCCACCACCTAAGGATCGAATCGTTGAATGAGGACTTGATGTGTGTGGACTTGGTGGAGGGGCAAATGCATAAATATCAGAATTATCACAGACGTCCGTAGAACAAGGCGTTGGAGGAGGAGCAGGTTCTATTCGATTATAGTAAGACACTGCGTAATTCCCGTGACAGCAAAATGATCTCACGTCAGTTGCTGGAGACGGGTGTGGAACGAGGAGTTCACAATAAGGCGATGATCCTATTGAGGAAGATCCGTTCGTGCCGGCGAATTGGTGTAGCGTTTCTAAATTAAGTAAGAAATAATGATAAAGTATTTACAATAGATACTTGATACAGACATATCTAATACTTGTATTCACAAACCTGCAGTGTGAATCGTTGTCATATTTGTCCCTGGTGGGTTTAGAGGATCAGTAGATTCTTCTGACACAATGGTGCTTTTCGTTCGAAGGAAATACCACCAGAGGATTCCAGCAAAGGCAAAGACGAGAACGAGAACTGGAATTACAATCGACAAGACTGAAGACATGGAGTCTGGCGGATGTCTTCCACTCGATATAACAGAGCCACACGTCTCATCGCTTTCATCCCAAGCTGTACCGAAGCAATCTTCCTTTCCGTCACAAAGCTGAGATTTCTGTAGACACTTTGGCTTGTCACAGAGTCCATCTGCATTAAAAAATAATAATTTAAGTTCAAAATCATTTTCCGATTAAGCTCAACAATAATGATTGAACTGTTACCGTTGCAAGGGCATTTGAAGTCACAGGGTTTCTTTGGCTCGCACTCGAACTCGTCGCTCCCATCTGCACAGTCAGGTTTGTCATCACACTTCAACTGCAGGGGAATACAGCCTACTCTTCCCCTGTGACAAGAAAATTCTCGAGGTCCACATGGAAGTCGGTAACCGCAAGTTCGGTGGTCTTCTGACGATAAAACGAATCCTTCAAAACACGAACATTCGCCGTTCACGCAGATCTGAGAACACTGAAGAGACTTGCATGGATGGTCGTTCTACAAAATCGTATAGAGTAGTTAATGTAATACTTTAACAATTAGACTTCATTTATGTAAATGTAATTTCGTCACTAACATCTTTTGGGGCTGTGTCGTTAACGAAAAGAATATACTTCGCGTTTTCGATTCTGGGAAGAACTCGCTGTCTCTCATCTCCTGTCCATTTTTCCACTCGTTCCACGCCACTTCTCTCCTCTATCCAGTACACATACCTGCGTAAAGGCCAAAGGGCCATAATATTATCTTTCAAGTCAGACGAACAAGCCCTTTGAAGTTTTGAAGTCTTTGAAGTTTTACCTTCCCATTACCGCCACAGATCCTGGAGAGTCTAAGCCTGCAACTAACACTTTCCGCATCCTTCCATCCAAGTCGCTTGTTTCTATTCTCTTTGGACCCGAGTCTGTCCAGTACAACTGACCTTCGACTAAATCAATAGTCAGTCCTGAGATTGCTGAGCCTCCATGTGAAATTAATACACGTTCCATTCCATCCAATCTGATTCTTTCGATCTTCCCTTCGTTGCTAAAGTAGAGATGAGACTTCTTTGAGTTCAAAGCCAAAAGGCGTGGCCGAAATTGATCTTCTTCGTGATCCGTCAGTAAACTCGGATTCGACATAGGCGAAAGCACAGAGCCCAATCCTCTTCCCGTGGAGTCGCTCACGTTAATCGAGTTGTACGTTTCACAAGTCCAAAATAAAAGTTTACGAACTTCGTCATACGCTAGATCAAAAGGTTTGTACATTTCATCGACAGCAGAGAGCAAGTAACTTGCTCCTGACCCGTTTTCATTTGCTCTCTTTATGTTTGAAGATTTAGGATCGATCCAAAACACACTTCGCTCCGAGCCATCCCAGCCTAACGCTCCAATACCTTTCTGTTTTTGTTGCTGCCCACCGATCATGATTGCGTCTGGACACTCCGACCCATCAAATATCAGTCTTGATATAGTTGATCCCGCAGAAAAAAGAAGAAACTGTTGCGGTGGAAGACAGTGGGTTCCATCCTTAGACAGTGAGTAATGAGTAGGACATCCACACTGAGCAGTGGTGTGACTTCCGTCGGACACTCGATCCCGACGATCAAGAGGAATAGAAAAACACAAATGGGAGCAGTTGGCTTGAGAGCAAGGATTCCAACCGCCTTGCTTCAGCTTGTGGTAAATGGCCATATCGAAAACATTCATGGTGATCGATGAGGCTAGAGTTAGGGGACTTTGGTCTTTCGCACTTATACTTTTGTTAGATCTCAAAATAGACTGAGAGTTCATGTCTGACCAGTAAATGTAGTCCTATGAAACAATCAAAAAAATATATTAAAATATGCTATCTTGAGTTGCCTTCAACAAATTGTTAGCTTAAATGCTGGTGGAATACGCGACGGTATACCTGGTACTGAGCTAACGAAAATGGCTTGATTGTTCTTCCGCGTTGAATGATTTGTCTTGTTCTGTCGGGATCGTCTAAGCTGGCTCTTTCAATCACAAATGCATCTATGTCCGTCCAGTAAAGGAAAGATTCTTCTAAATCTATAGTGAGACCGTTTACTCGTCCTATTCCTCTGCCAATAAAGGTTGATCGTCTGCTTCCATCAAGAGCTGCGATTTCTATAGTGGGATTCGACGGTCTCCACAAAGCAAAGTACAGCCACCCCTGGAATTGTCAACATAGAAAGTTAGAAATGCATCGCTGAAGAAGGTCTAATTTAATTACAACTTTGATACCCTACCTTTGCTGGGTGAACTGCCAAGCTCTTAGGGGAATCAATGTCATTCCAGAGGATAGCTCTTCTGTGTGCACCATTCAAACGGGCAACTTCAATTCTGTTGCGCATCAAATCTGACCAGTATATATTTCTTGAAAGCCAGTCAACTGCAATTCCTTCTGGATGCATCAGACCGTGCTCAATAATCTTCAAAACATATCGAAACATTGTTACACAAATTTTAATTGGATTCAAATGCAACCAAATGTAAATGTTGAAGTCTCACTCTTTCAGTTTCGCTGCCATTCATGTAAGCTCGCGATATTGCTTTTACTTTAGTGTCAGCCCAATATATTCTGCTTTCCATTGTGTCGAAGTCTAAAGCACTCGCCGCTTTCACTTTAGAGACTGGAATCACGTCATCCAGATTGCTGCTGTTGGTACGATTTAAGGAGATTCGGTGAAGGTCGCCATCACGAGAATACACAAGAAAAGCATCCGGAACTACACAAGTTCGGTTATCGGAGGCAAGCTCATAGCCTAATCAAGAAATGGAATTCACAATAAGTAAAAATACTCGACAGAAAAATGTGAAATACTATTATACCAGATGCACAAGCACATAATGATCCAGATGGATTATATAGGCACAAGTGTTGGCATCCGCCGTTTGTTCTCGCACAAGGGTTTGAAATATTGTAAGCTGCATCTTCGATATTAACCCCCTTTAAACCCATAGGATCGTTAAATGGATCTTTGATAGTTGTTCTCTCCAAACCTGTTAGACAAACATGAGTTTAAAATGCGATCCACTGAACAACTTAAAACTACTTTAATAAACAGGATAACTTACCAGTTCTTTTATTTACTCTTTCCAATGTTCTTCTCTGCCAATCAGTCCAGTAGATATAGTCTCCGAGAAGTGACAGTCCAAATATGTGAGGAAGCTCTTCACCTAGCAGTTCTTTACGCTGGGTTCCGTCATAATTTATCATCTAAAACCATAAACAATTCTTAGTTAAGTAATTCGAAAAAACCAAAAACAGAACACCGCAAGAGAAAACTCGTAGGATACCTCAATTTTATCAGTCTTCGCGTCCGACCAATATATTTTCTGCTCCTGCATATCCAGAGCAATTCCATTAGGCCAATAAATGTCACTGCTAACTATTATTTTTCTGTCTGATCCATCAAGATATGTCCTTTCCAACTTGGCTTTCTTTCCCCAGTCAGTCCAGAACAGAAACCCTCTTCCAGGATCAACAGCTATAGCTCTAGGTTCTTGCAATCCTCTACTGATCAAAATTTTTCTGTTGCTTCCATCTAATCTAGAAACTTCAACCCGATCTGTTCCAGCATCCGTCCAGTATAAATTGTTGGCCACCCAATCTACTGCTAATCCATCAGGATGAACTATTTCTTCTTTAACAACATCTTGCTGTTGGGTACCATCCAGTTTTGCTAAAAAGAAAAAAATTATTTCATGATTAAACCAAAATCCCGGTCTGTCAAAGTCCAAATTGATTTTTGAAAATTACTGGTTCAAAAACTACCTTTCTTAATTCGACCTGCTTCATCGTCCGTCCAAAATATGAATCCACTTTCAACGTGATAATCCACAGCAAGCACATGTTTTATTCCACTCAGAGGCAAAATCACGTCTGTATAATCATCCGTATCAAGTGAAATCCGTCGAATATCATTACTTCCTCGAGCAACCAGCAGGAAGTTGATCATTTCTTTCGAGCACTGAGTAGAACTTTCATTGATAAGTTTGATTCCTATAGGGCAGGCACATGTGTAATATGGAGGTTCTGGACTCAGGAGGCAAAGATGGGAACAAGCTGCCTTGTCACAGGGACTAACTACGTCTTTCCCTAAAGATGTTGCCCAAATTGGTACAGGAATTTTCTGTTCTTCCAATACAACCAATCCCATTGGAGTCAACTGGGACTTAATTTGTATATTTTTTGGATTCGAACCGTTGGACCTTATCATTCGAATGGCACTGTGAACCAAAACAGAAGTTATATACTACACTAAACCTTTACTCCTTACATACAAAATTAAGTAATTAGTAATTATGCTTCAAATGCACATCTTACTTTGTTCCCCAATCAGACCAGAAGAGAAAATCATTGTAATACGCAAGTGCAAACGGATGTTGAGGAGCTCCTTTGTTTAACTGGATTCTGGAACTTCCGTCGAAGTCGACTCGGGCAATGTAGAGCAACTTAGCATCCACCCAGAATAAGTGCTGTCTCTCAAGGTCCAGAGCAATACCATTCGGCCAGAAAATATCTCTCTCAACAATTGTTCTTCGATTTTTTCCATCCATACCAGCCTTGTCAATCTTAGGGTATTCTCCCCAGTCAGTCCAAAACATAAGGCTACAAAACCAAGTATTGCATGAAACTAATTAAGCTCTATGAATATATTAAATTTTTTGATGTAAAATTTTTACCCGAGATTCGGAGCCAAAGCCAAAGCTCGAGGTTGGTCGATATCTTCCCAAATGAGAACTTTTCGATGATAAGGTGCAAACATAGAAACTACTTCTATCCTATTTGTATCAGAATCAGACCAATAAAGCTTAGAAGTGACAAAGTCACAAACGAGATCTTCAGGAGATGGCAACGCATCTGAAACGATTGTCACCGTCTGAAATCAGATGTAAATGGATATTAGACTTGCAAATGCTCAAATCGATATGAATTTCTACAAACTAAAAGATATTAAAAATTAAACACAGCTTACGTTGCGATTTTCCGTGGGAAGCGAAGGATACTTATTACTGTACTGTGAGGTAATTGTATAATTAAACGAGCTGCACTGAATCTTTTCTGTTTCTATATCAGACCAACAAACTAAACCTAACTTATAATGAATGTCTATTGCAGCTGCCTCCACTAGGTCTTCCACGATAGGCATTACATGCCCTCGTGCTCTGTTCCCAGTTGTAGTGTACTCTAAAATACAAATGTCACGACGGTTCGCGAATATCAATCGTGGACTCGAAGATTGCGAGGAGGACGGATTTGGGCCTTTTTCTGTTCAGGAAATAAAACATACATAAGAATCCATGTGAAAAACTCAAAAAATTAAAAAATGCGAATCAAAGATTGGAAACTTACGTAGAGAGGAAGGCACTACTAACGATATGAGGAGTAAGTAAAGGACTAGATATGTTCCAATCGTGTTCCACGATGGCATCGGAGGAGGTCTTCTTCTCCAAACTGGAGAACATCCAACTACCTCCCCCCATCGTCCCCAAGGAATTCGGAAGGTTTGCCTACTCATCTTGTTCTCAGGAGTCTCGTCATCGCCCCCAGTATTTCAGCTTCCAGGTGCTTCGAATGCTTCAATGTAAAAATTCGACAGCTTCCAGGATTTAATCTGCAGTCATTTATCAACGATCCGACTGCCTTCAACCCAGTGTCGATTCATCAGTCGGCTCAAAAAATATAAAATGCTCGCGATTGTTCAGTTCCTCGAAATAATTTTCGAGAATGAGTCCCTTAAAACACCTTATTCTGGCTAGTCTTGAATTTAAAATGCACTAAATGCCCATCCCCTCGTTACACCTGTAAACAAGTAAACCCAAATCATAAATGTAATTGCAAGTCCATCGTAAAATCTCGCATCATTTAACTATTTCCCAAAGCCAACCGTCCAGTCTGTTTATTTACCTCGACCAACTGGCTTCCCTAACCAGCTCTCCAGTGTGTTAACTTGTTCGAATAGACGTGTGCCCTTGACCTCCGACCCCTCCAGACGCTGCAGCCACAAAGTCTTTGGTTTTTGTCCCCTTGTCACTTGTCACCAAACCCCATTTGCAGTTTTCATGCAAAAAGGTAAACACATTTGCGTGTGGTGGTGGTGGTCAGCATGTCATGTCGGTGAGAGAGGAACTAGAATCAAATGGAATGCCGCCGCAATTCACTCCGTCTTCTGCCGTCTACACCCTTCCCCGCCTGACCCAGAAGGCGTGGCCTCACCGCGTCTCTCGTACGGTAAAGTGGACTACATGCTATTGCTGAATGATGACCCAATTATACACGGAAGGGCCGTAGATGTGGAGAACTCTCTGGACAACTACTATACAACTGGGTTATAGAAGGCTTGTGTATGGATGAGGACTACGCCTCTCTTCTCTTTTCAAGTGTTTCCTCCAGCCACCAGCCAGCAATGCTCGCTGGCCTCCTCGCTTCGACCAGGACATGCTGACTTGCTGATTGCCGCTGCAGCGAAGATTTATTGAAAAAGACCGTTTGAAACAGTTAAAGTGTGTTAATTGTTGACATTTTTTTAATTGGATTAGTGCCATTAGGGGTAGAGAGTTAATTGGTTTGGGGCTAAGGTGCTAGTTTAGTGTGTTTGCCGAAGGTGGAGGCTTTAGCTAGTCTGCACACTTCGCAGGTTCAGAAAGAAAATGACGGACGCCGGTTTTTTTCGGGTAAATTAAAATACTTTTTTAAATGCGTTTTTAATTGGTTTCGTGTTAGAATGTGTATTCGTTTGAATAGGGAACGTCGTCGGAACAGGACAACAGGTTCAGTGATAAAGAGAAGAAGCTTTTGAAGCAAATGAAGTTTGCTGATAATCTTGTGAAAAAGGTAGTTAAAGCATTTAATATTTAATTTATTTTGAAATGCTTTGTTTGTTATTTTTTTTGGATGTGTAGGAAAATGTTAAGGATTTGTGGGGATTTTGTTTGTCAGGTGGAAATGAGTAAAATCAAGTTGGACTCCATCAAACCTTGGATTTCGAAAAGAATATCGGAAATGTTAGGGATGGAAGATGATGTGGTTGTGGAGTTCGTTATTAACCAACTCGAGGGTGAAAAAGTAAGCGAATGATAGCATTAAGTGTGTGTGGAGTGTGGACATTGGATTTCGTTTAGTTAATTAAAAAATGATTATTTTAATAAAGAATCCAGACGCGAGGAAGATTCAGATTAATCTCACGGGGTTCCTGAATGGAAAAAACGCACGCATATTTACGGGTGAGCTGTGGGATATGCTGTTGTCCGCTCAGGAGAACTCAGTGGGGATTCCAACGTCTATGATTGAAGCTAAAAAGGAAGAAATCAGGAAAAGAAACGTGAGTTAACGAGTTAACCCATTTTTCTATATTCTTGCATCAAAACGGCTTTTATGTTAAATCCATTGATGCATTGTATATAAGAATGCTTTTAAGATCAAGTAATATTGAAGTTGTATGCTAATTTCAGTAATTTGTTGGTTTGAAATCGCGGATAGGAGGAACAAGAACGTATCAACGAGACGCTTAAAAGAACGGTGAGCAGATTTAATGACAGACTAAAGCAGGAAAGAGAATCTCCTCCTCCGTCAAGTCGACGAGATGACAGAGGTGGACGATCTCGATCTAGAGATAAGGACCAATCATCCAAAAGTAGATCGAAACAGAGGTAAGCCAATAAAGCCAACCCGAGTATCACAGATCGTCTCATCATTAGTTACTATGATGAATCTGTTATCGGCCTGAATTCCTGTAGATGTGATTTTATTTCCTTTTGGAAATGAGTTACACTGCAGGAAAGTTAATGTAGCCACTTAACCTTCTGATTGAACTGCGTTAGAGTATAAGTTACTGATATTGAAGGTTATTAGTTCGCACAGTAATAACAATCGATTAATTTGTACGCAGTGAGTCAGATGAAGCTGGTGGGAAGAATCGAGATGATTCTTCGGTACAACAGAAAAGGAACTATCGAAGTCGTCGGTCAAGTTCTGCCTCACCTGAAGCTAATCACCGAGTAAGAATGCAGTTTAAGTTTTCAGTGTTTATGACAATAACATTGCTTAACGTATTCAAATTTTTATGTTTTCAGAGGCGATCTCGATCTTCTCGGAGCAATAGTCGAGAGAGAAAACCAGACAGAAAACAGGGTAGAGATTTATTAGAAGAAATAAGGAATAGAGATACTAGAGATAGAAATGAAAGGCGGGGTGGTGGAGGTCCTGGAGGTGGCGGATACGACCGCAATAGAAGAGACTTTCGTGATAGACCAGCTAGGCGGTCAAGAAGCCCTCCTCCTCCTCGCGGTGGTAGAAGATCTCGCTCACCAATAAGGAAACCACGATCCAGGTCCCGTTCTCCTCACAGACCCATTACTCGAATGCCACCGTCTCCCCGTCGACGTCGGTCACCACCTATGAGGGAGCGAGAAAAAGACCAGCTTCCACCTCGCAGAGATTCCGCAGCAGATGGGAACCGAAAGCATGAACCACGGCGAAGTCGTAGCAGATCTCCCATCAATATAAAAGAAAGCCGACCTGTGGAAACAGAACCCAACCCCAGAAAACCCCGTAAAGAAACCTCCGTTTCTCCTGACCGACGTGCCGAGGTTTCAAATAAGGTAGGTTTGATTCTATTAGATCTGTTTCATTAATGACTGATATTTTCCGAATTTTTTGAATATGTTATAAGATGTTTGTAAACTTTTTGTAGAGTTCTAAGCGATCAGTATCACCTGAGGTTTCAGCTAAAGTTTCTAAGAAGCCTGTCAGCAAAGCAGCGTCTAGTAGTGAAGAAGAAAGTTCTTCGTCATCTCCGGAAACCGAAGTAGAGAAAGATAAGTCCAGTGTCCCGAGCAAAAAGAAAACATCCGCTTCTTCAGCTTCAGAAGAAGAATCCAACTCTAAAAAGCACAAAGACAAAAAGAAGAAGAAAGATAAAAAACATAAGAAGCACAGAAAGCACAAGAAGGAAAAGAAGACAAAGCAAAAAGAAGCTTCTTCTTCTGAAGACGAGGACGACGAAGAAAATGAAAGTGAAGCAGAAGCCGAAGTCCCTGAAATCAACCCATCAATAGCCAAATCTTTTTTACACTTAGTTGAGCCTGCAAGTCCTTCCCCTGAAGAATTGGAACGTAGGCTGAGAGAGAAAGCCTTAGAGTCAATGAAGAAATCCAAATTTCCTCTATAAAAATCCAAAACAAATACTTGGAACTCGTGGAAGTAACTGATAAACTGTCAAATCACAGCTTTTGTTTTCCGAAATACTGACATGAAAATTGAAGTTTCATTTCTTACCGTTCGGGTGATCTTTCGGTGAAGTTTATCTTTAACCTCTACTTCTGAAAACGAAATACGAACTGACAAACTATGCAGTTTACGGTGTTAATTAAGTTAAGCCTAGGTCAAAAGATAACAATTTTCTTCCGCAGTCGGATTGGTTAAAGACTCTTGCTACACACCCTGTAAAATATTCAGATTCCCTTTTTTGTTTATGATTGTTCATGAGTATTCCTGCACCTTGAAGTGACTGGGTAGTTATTGAATCCATAAGAGCTCTATAATATTAGTATTATCTGTGTATATCATTTATTGTGAATTGTGACATCATAAAATTAATTATCTCACTTGAAATTAATTATCATGAAGATGAGGCTAAAATTGTCATCATCCCGTTTTATTTTACGAAACTTTGTTACGTTGAAATTTTTTATGAGTTGATTTTCTGTGTAGACTTACTTCTTCTGCTAAGTACGTGGAAAATGACTTTGTGTAATAGGTTTTTAATGAAAAAGAAATAAATGAAGAGATGAAAGCGCAAGTTAACTTATGAAATGGCGTGTGCAAAAAATAATTTGACTTTAGAGATCGCTTTCTTAAAGAAACACCAATTTCCCATGGGACTGGTGTGCATATTTACATTTTTATTGTGATGAGCACAGGATGATCCGGTCTGTTGGTTCTGCAGTTTAGTTTGGGACACAAGTGAATTAACCACCCCACCACTATCAGAACTTGACACTGACTGACTAAGGTGTGCTGAAATGAATCGATTGATGCAGATGAGATTCATGAGGGGTTTCATCTTTTATCTGTCTCACTCAGGAAGATTGAGGTAGAGAGTTGATTAGGCTATTTACTCTGTTTGAGATGCAAAAGTTTCTTATCCTGCCCAATGAACCAGAACTCGGGTATAAAAGGATTATAAATTATCCCAGTGTCATCCACTTTCATCTTCCCCATTCCCCAAGAATCATCATTCATCATTTCGGAGCAGTGATATCAAAAATTAAGTCAAGATGGTCAAGTGGAGGTCGGGATTCTACACAATTCCTCTAACTCTAGTCACCTTATCTGCTTACACAGCCAATTTCGTTTTGGTGGGTGGAATTGAAACTTCTGCCCTTCCTTCAACAATTGCCAGTCCTACTGTAGCGACTTCAGTTGCTCCAGGAAATAAGCGTGTACCTAAACAAGTTGGAACTCCGGGAGGTAAAAAAAACTCGGAACTTTACCAATCGAAGTTTTTGAAAATCTATCGATGTTGCGAGTTAATTAAAACTGACTTAATTATCATTACAGGAGTCGTAACGAACGGTAAAGATCATCAACAAGCTGAGACCGGGTATGGGCACGGACATGGACATGGACATGGA